>VYZM01002523.1:546272-562016 GCA_013398915.1 Dromas ardeola | reverse complement strand
TTATATGTATATGTTATATGTATATTTATAAGCATAAACAAACCAGCTGGTATCCATCTCCTTGCTAATCAAAACATCTCTGGCCTTCTCGAATTTCAGACCAAAATTGCTACAACTACTTGGTTTTCATACACACGCAAGTCATACCTGGTGGCCCTCAAGTCATGAAAACTCAGTGTTGCACAAATTCTCATTAATATTTTAACTCATTTGATAAACAGCCCAGAGCACAAGTCTGAAGAACTGACTTTTGAAGGCTGGGCTACTGTCAGGTAAGCTCTTTACCCTTGCAGGTAAGTGCATCTTCCCAAATAATATTTCACGGTCCACACGCATTTCCTTGGCAAGAGACTTGCACGAGCCTTTAAGCCGGGTTTGTGGGAAGGAAACACGTCGGCTTACATAAGCTATTTCAGTCCAGAAATTCCTTGTGGTTAGGTAATTATATATACTAATAACTTCCCAATGACAGTGTCTGGATGCAGCCTGCACATACACATAACAAAGCAATTTAATATTGTTCATGCCCTGCAACGTTCTCAAGCAATGACTCACACTTCAGTGCAAGTTCTCATGCTACAGAAAACTAAGAATTGAGACTTTGGCTTTCCAGAATCAAAGTACTGCATTCAGGAACCCCAGTGATCTCTCTAGAGACAACGACCTGCTACATATTTTATAGTAACACCTTTGCAAATCATAGCTATGTATCCCTAGGCACCCGTAGGATGTTGATAGGGACAGTTTATACTGATCGCAAGTATCAAGTGACACCACGTGTTATTATACTGATCAACATATACTGATGTATCTTAAAATACTGACCATCTAAAAGCAAGGCAAAGTTAGATGAAATCTGATCGTTAAAGAGTATGCTGGGTTTTTTTGTGTGTGTGGTTTTGTTTTTGGTGTGTGGGGGGTTTTTTTTGTTTTAAGGACTGCCTTAAGCAAAACCTTTCCTGGTACATTTGTTTTCTAATATGCACAAGTGATAATAAACAGGACAGTATTTGTATTTATTTTTTAGATGCTGTTTCAGAAAACAAGCAATACAACAGTTTTTACATTGCACTGTGGGTAAGAGTTACTTTGCTCAAACAAATTAAACTTCAGTGGCCGACAAAAAGTAATCAATAGTGGTTTAAGATTAATTTTGATCTTAGAGGCCGTGTGGCAAATACAATTCCCCACTAATGTACTTCCATAGAAGTGCTGAAGTCCACGGCTCAAAACAAAGAACTTTGACTAGAGCAACCAGACTTACTTTCTTTTCATGTACGTAGAGAAGAAATAGAAAAAGAAGCAAATACAGCAGAAAGTCCTTACAATTTTTTTAGTCAAATAAAGTCCCCATTTTGTAAATTGGGAAATGCATTTGTGTAAGCCCACCAATTTCCCAAATGCCTTGATATTGTAACAGCAGAAACCTTTGAAAAATCATGTTAAAGTCAGACGTATCCCCAAGAGCTGAAAGAATCAGAACAACCCAAAAGTTTTGCTCGATACAGGCTTTTGCTCACATAAATGATGGCATGCAATCATTCATTGTCCTTAACTAACTGCAGAAAATATTAATGGCAGCTTCGTGTGCCAGCTTTGCCAGGGATCTTCATCTGCCTCCTACAAAAACAAAACTCCGCTGAGGCACTTAAAGCGCTTTTCCCCTGCTCCAGCGTGGGCCTTTCCCACGGGCTGCAGTCCCTCAGGATAAACCTGGGCACTCCCAGGGCTGCAGGGGGATCTCAGCTCCACCATCTGGAGCATCTCCTCCTCCTCCTCCTCCTCAGAGGGGCCACTGCAGCAGACCCCGCTGCCAAAGCCTGGCCACCTGCACCCAGGGCAGCGGGGCAGCCAAGACACCCCGCCGTTTCCTTGCATCCTGTTTCCTGGGGCTCCCTTTGCACGGACACCCACCTCGGGGAGCTGAACGCATCCGCAGGCTTTGTTTATCCCCTCAAAGAGGTAGGAAAAAGAAAAATCCCCTCCTGCAAAAATTTCCCAATGTTATCGCCTACCTGATAACAATTTTCAGTTGCGCTTTTGATTTTGGGTGATGCTTGAGAGGCTCGTGGCTCAGAAGAGACAGCATTCGTGAAGGAGCCTGGCCTAGTTTTGGAGACTAAATTTCTTCAGAGAACGCAATGGGCAAAACATTTGAAAATTTGTGTTAACTTTAGTGAGGGAATCCAACTACAGAACAAGAGCGGGAAAAAAAAAATAAACCCCCAAAATGAACATTTTTCAAATTTGTCTTTCAAAACAGTACTTTTGTTACATTATTTCTTTTTTCATTTTTGAGATTAAAGAGCATTCCCAAGTAAACAAAAATTACAAAATGTTTTGTTTTGCACAACCGTTTTTTTTAAGGTCTTTGTTTGGGACAGGGGAAAATGACTTGAGGAATGATTATAAATCTTTTCCCGAAATTTCAAGGCCTTCTGCGGAACTGGACAAACTACACACCCAGTCCTAACTCAAAGACAGTTTAGTAGCCTCATGCAACCCCAAATATTCTGCAGTAGACAGACTATTGGTCTCCTCTTCCTCTTTCGATTTAAATACAGGCTTAAAGGCTTCCCAGAAAGAGGGAGCCCAGCACATAGCACCGTCTCATAGGTGCCCCAGCGCGCCACTGCAAACCTGGCTCCCCGACACCTTTGGTTTCACAGCCCTTTGGGCGCCTGAATTAGCTGCATAACCAGCTGCTTCTAACAGTTTTACGCACGCGTTTCAGGCTTAGTATACAATATACAGACAACCAGACAGATAAAAATAGTAAAACTTTTGAGAAGACAAAGAGTATTGGGACGGCAATGCCTTTTCCAATGAAAAATATTCACAGCTGCGTTAGAGCAATTGTCCTGCACCAATGTGAACAGCGTCATTTTTTTAGCTCCAGCATAATTCAATTACATAATTCTCCCAGCTCACAAACGTGTATATATTTACTTTTTAATAATCAAATACAATAATGATTTTTTTAACAACTTTCGGGCAAAGTAGTAAAAGAGATTAGGAAAGAACATATGGTAAAAGTGACTTTCGACCTATGTTTTATCCTTAAAACCCAAAAGTGGATTCAGTATTAAAATGAAAGCACTCTAAGTATATTGTGAAATATTTACAGCTGTTATTACTGCCTGATTTATGTGTGCCAGAGACCAGATTATTCAGACTGGTTTCACAAGCAATATGTTAGTAAACAGGATTTTGTTTGGTAATTATATTAAACATGTCCATATATGCTTGGAATTAATTACAAACACTATTTTACTGTACTTGATAAAAGCACTAAGCAGCAAGAACTAATGATGGCAAAAAGGTCTTTTCGCATTTTCAATAAAGCTTTCCATGTGAAAATCCGTCAACACGAAAAAGTTACCGCTTGTAATTAAAATCAGGCTTTAGTTCAGTAATATGTTTACATGAATATGTTCCAGAAGAGGAAAAAAAAATGCAATTGAATTACCCTCCTTAAACCCTGTAGTTCGCAAACACACGATCTGCTCTGGGCACGCTACTGATGGCAACTCCTTCTGCTTGGGAAGACAAAAAACTCCAGTTCAGCCTCATGACACGTTCAAGAGTTTTGCACCACCAACACAGTTTGTTAAGAGTTTAAGTGAGCCCTCCAGATGCGTTTGCAGGATTTTTGCAGTGGGCACGTCTACCCACGTCAGGCATTTAAGCCCTACTCCTGTCAGTACTTGTACAAGGTTTCACTAATGGACGGATAATAGCAAAGAGAAGGTGACGGAGGTTACAGTGATACTTCAACGTACTTGGGAGCATGTCAGTAAGCAACTAATTACCCCTCCGCTTCCAGCTCTCACATTAACTTACTAAGCGACCCTTCGCCTGTCTCCACAATGGCTTTATAGCACAAGATGTGTTTTCAAAGCAGACTTCAAAGTGACTTTTCAGAATTAGACTGCTTGCCAAACCAGGTGCGAAACCGTGCTTCAGTGGGACCCAAGACTGCAGTTGTAGGACCTCAGTCTGCCCATTGCTTTTGAAGATGAATAACAAGTCTGTCACCTGTCACGCTGCTCTTTACCAAGCGTGCACCATTTTTTCACCATACTTCTCAACCCTCTTTTTGATAAACCGAGATGGGTAGATGCTATTTGCTGTGCCAATGGTTAACCAGAATTAAAGGCCATAGGCATGCAAACGCTATCCTGACAAGTTTAAATGTTTTCACGCTGCTGCAACGAGACATATTTCCTAACTAGCCAGCAAATAGCTCTTTTTTTCCACGGCAACCCAGCGCTCCACATGACAAAGCATCTTACTGACTTCAGTAGAAACTTTTCTTGAACAAGGTCAAAATGTATTTAATGATAAAGAACCAAGCAGATAAGCAGCTCTGTGGCTCTCCTGTGTTACAAAAGCCTGTACACTAGACTTGCTAATCTAGTTTTAATTCAGAAACCTGACACTCTCTGCTTTTCTTGTAGCCATTTTTGTTTCTTGTTAACGCAACCAGATGGTAACTTCAGTTTGATTACAGTTCTCCCTACTTTAATGCGAACTCTTCATCTTCCTACTATCAGATGACATTTGCTTTCCTTAATGTACATAGTTTTAGAAAAATTACAGAAGTGCTATTGCTGCATTACTTGAAAAATTCCAATGTACATTTAGCTGACATAGCATCAGCTGCTGTTTAAACGGGGCTTAGCTAATGGACTTCTAATGTCAGTGGGGTTATGTGCAGTTACTGGCTATTAGCAGGAATGGGCCCTTTCTATAAAAATCACTTTTCCTCAAGTGTGTTGTTTGAACATTCCTTCCTCTGATTTAGTGACTGTCACCAAATACAAAACAAATGCAAGGACGCTGGAATCTACTGTTATCTTTAAAGCCAACTTAACCTCAGGCCGGCCCCCACGAGTGAAATATGTGTTCTGCGTTGGTACTAGTGGATATAAAACTTTAAAGACAAAAGACCAAATTTTCCTTGTTTTGCTCCGGTGAGTAAATCCCAAGCAATCCAGTGAAACTAATCGGACAGAAAGCAAAATTTGATCGAAGGACTGCCATAAATTGATTTCCCTAAGAGAAAGGATCTTTGCAATCAAACCAAGTTACTCATAAAATAAGCTCATCAGTAAAACAGAGCAGATGAATAGTCCACACAATATCACTTTGTCTTTTTAATTCACTTTTCTTTGCAAATGTTTCTTACAAATGCAAATGTAAGACTTTCCTCTAGAGACTACAAAACGATAGAAAACTTTACAAAGCAAGTAAGTAAATTAGGATGGGTTTTTTTTTTTTAAAAAAAAAGAAAAGGTTTTATCTAAAAGCTATCTTTACTACACAGCATTAATATATAACGTTTAGCAAAAAAAATAAATTTCCATACAGAAATAGTGCAGGACAAGCAAAGGACAAAAGCTAGGAAGTGCGGAACAGTTTTGCCTTTTCCAGTGCTTGTGAAAGGCACACGGCAGTAAAGCGGGATAACAACTGCTTTTGTTACCAGCTACCAGATTGCATTTTCTAACTCAAACCTTCAAAGCCCATGCTTTTAGTAGTAGAGGTCTTCAGTTAAAAAACAACTGATTGCTGAGGCAGGAAATTGCCACATATTTCCATGTAATAGATATTTATGTGGATACCTGCCTACAGGTGGTGACATTTGGCTGTCCTGTTCTTACATGAAACAACGTGACAATACCCAAGAGAAAAAACACCTACCTGGAAGAATCTCGCCAACACGTTTTGAAGTGAGGCTCTGTGTTAATCTCTCTACAGCAAAGAGCCACATCACTACACATCAGGGAAATGGAAAGCCAGAAAATTATTCAAATTACTGAGCTTAAAAAATAAAACATCACAAAAAAACTTGCCAGCAAAAAAGGCAAGATCAAGGTCCATCGATCCTAAAGTCTCACTCTACTGTGTCGACATATTTTTAACACAGAACCAGATCAGCTTCTGATGTGTGCTGGCTTTGAAATTAATAGAGATATATTTGTTGGTGGTCATAACCTGGCCTTGGGTAGCATAAGTCTATCCTTGGTACAAGCAGTAGGGATTTAAAAAAACAAAAGGAAACCGATAGTAAACTGAGACGTCCCTGAACCTAGAAGGTGCCGAACCTTCTACAGCTACAAACTTTCTAGTTACTTAGAACTAAGAAATTAGGAACTTTCTATTTGCTGCAGCACAGCTATTTTACATGAGGAAGAGAAGGAAAACCAGCACTCACATTCTTGCCAGCAGAGATCTGCTGCCTAAGAAGATAGCTGCATTTTATTTGAGCAAGAAACCAAAAAAAAAGTTACCCTCCCCTTCAGAAACTGGTGAGGAAGCAGAAAGGAAGTCCCTAAAGCTACATTTGCAATGTCTACATAAAAGGAATTTTTAACAGGGATGATGACTTGCCAAAAACTAGTGGAGCTTTGGGGCCAAAAAGCTTAGAGCAAGGAATACTAGTATTTCATGAGTCAATTCAGAGAGATTTTCAGTGAACAATACTGGTACAAGGGCACATTCACCACCATTTAATTACAGCCCCATCCCTAAACTGGACAGACTTCTAGTTTCCATAATCAACTCTGATTTTCAGATCTGAAGTGACTCAGTTTGACAGGGGAAACTTTATCTCCTCCCAGTTGACAGCCCCGCTGAGTTTTTTCCTAATCCTAAAAATAAAGGCTTGAGCAGCAGAGCTTTCTGTATAATCTCATCTGGTTGCAGACAACCCGAAATTTCAGGCTGCACACCTCACGGTTACCCTGTTAGCCCTGGCTATTCACCGCTGGTCACGGCCGCTCAGCTCTGGTACGCCCAGAGCTGCAGGGGAACCGGGCAGACACATGAAGTTGCTGATGGTGTAGGGGAGTGCGAGAGGAATACATCTGTGCTAACTCCATGAGCAACTGGCAAAACTGGAAGATATATTAATGAAAGAGAGAATTAATTCAGAGTAAGGCAGTGTGCATGTCTGTACTCTGAATTACTCCCGGTAATTACCTGTGCTACAGTCAGCGTAGGTAAAACCAACGCACATGAGAACAGAATTAGTCTCGCTTGCGATCCTGTCCCACTTCTTATTCCTCGATTTCAGTATGACTGAACTGCAATTAACCTCATTCAGTGAGACCATATTATTATTGTCGCTCACTATGTAAACTTTCCAGTATAAACACATATGCTGGGACTGGATAAGACAAGCGATGTATTTAAACAATAAATACACCACATCATAGAAGTGCAGCAATTCACGTTGCAGCCATTAATTTAGCAAATTTATGGTTGGAAGCTAGTTCTCCAAGAAGCTTTGAATTCCTAATAATCCTGTGGTGATCACTTTTCAGTGTTCGACGTGAAATGGACTGAATTCAAGCACAGAAATGCCCAGGGAGCAACTATCCGTTCAAACAAGTTTCCAAAACGGCTGCGATAGAGCCAACCTCTTTTGACAGATCATTCAAGGCTTACTTGCACGTTTCCTTCTATCTAGCTGATGAAATCCAAGATTTCTCAAACAATTGCATCCAGCACTCAGGGGACCAAGAAAAACTTAAGCTTTTCTTTTTCTCAAAGGATACACCGTTAATCCACGGAGCTTAACATTTCAACCTCTCACTCAATATGAGACTAAGAAATAAAGCTACTTTACTCCTTGAAAATAACTAAAAAGGGATTGGCAGGAGCTACCTAACAAGAAAATGCTCAGCTGTTGCCAGGCCAGTAAAACCTATCCGAGCTCCTTAGCATTATTGTTGATAATGTTACCTCAACAAGAGAAAAAAAGATACTGATTTAATTGCCTTGGCAACCTCATAGCTTTTATGACTCGTAAGGCAACGGGGTCCTTTGGAGCGTAAGTCGTTCATTCAGATGAATGAAGTACAGTTGAATAAGATAGTCCTGAATTGCAGATTAAACCCAAACGAAACAAAACAACCCAAGGCAGCGATCCTCATTCCATTTACAACAGTGCTGCAGTCATCTGCTGGATGATGCTCCCTCCATATTTGGGATAACGCTGTGGATTTCACTGGGCGAAGCAAATCCTCACAAACCGCCTGCCACTGTAAAGTCAGAGCTTCCAGGAAGCATTCCTATTTCTGAGGAACAGCATATGGGTTTGCCCTTTGCCTTTTATGCCTTTTTCTAGATACCAGCATATATAAAGAAACCATTAGCGAGCCACAACAAATTCGACATTGGGAAAGCACCCGAAAGCCTTCAGTGTAGCACTCCCTCCATAGCACCCATCTTTGGGACTGTCAGACGAGAAGGAGGATGGACTGGAGCACCAAAGCCAGTCTCGGGTGCTCAGCAGCCTTGAGGTCACATTTTGGCTTCCTTACACATTTGCTCTGCACCCTTCGGCAATTCCACTTACATCTCTCCACCAAATAGAGATAAATACAGCTGTCCTCCTAGTCCAGCAAGATGGATTAAAGATTAAACAGCTAATGCAACGTGACAAATGACAACCTCCCATTGTCTCTAGCAACAAAAACCTAAAGATGCAACTGCAGATGTCCCCCATGGGAGGTATCACCAGCTGAGACGAGCATGCACAGCTTCTTTGCTGCCTCTTCCTGTCCTGCCTGCATAGGACTCAAAATGAAGGAAAGAGCGAATTTGGGGAGGCATCGATGCACTGCAGCATCACATACTGACACGGGGGATCTCCCTGCCTTGACGGGATCATTGTGCAGTCACGCAAGGTGGAGCAGCACTGTTTGGTTTTGGGGAATAGCGAAGGTACTCACCTAAATCCAGCATTGCCTGCCCTTGCCTGGCAGCATTAAGGGCATGTCTGGCACCACTGAGAGAATCCGAGTATCTCAATTTGCTTCACAGTAAAATCAGTGNCTCAATTTGCATCACAGTAAAATCAGTGTGATATAATAAAAAAAAAAAAAAAAAAAAAGAAGAGTGCAAGACCAAGAAATTTCTGTAAATATATGCCTTAACCAGTGCTTAACCAGGACCGTAAGTCAAGTTTAACAGTGAGGTTTTTCACTAGGCTGGTTGAAATATATGGAAAAATGTAAGTGGAAATGAAAACTGTTATTGTGGGAAGACTTTACAACTTTTAACTTTTTCGTTTTCACTGAAAACCTAACAGATTTTCATAGAGCATAAGTAAAAAAAGTTTGGCCAGTGAGGTAAACAGCTGAAGCTTTATTGATCTTTTCACTAAAATAACTTAATCCTTTCTGGTTTTTATTAAGGCTTCTTGTTTTTTTTCCAACCTTTCCCCAGCAAATAAACAAAAAGGACTCTTTTTTTTTTTATTCTCCCCCAAAAAAATTTTCCGTGTTGATGAAAAGGACATTATTAAATGAAACTATTTTTGCATGAAGCTTTTCTCCCCCAGCCCAAACTTCTAGATAATAATATGCCAGGCTATAAAGGAACTCCCTAAAACCTGGCATTTGATGAATTAGGAGGAAATCCCATGTTTCCTGCTTAACGTGTGTGTGATTTGGGATGGAGTTATAAAAGCAAACAGGAAGCTGTTCTAATGATGACTACCTAGGGGGAAAGCCGTATACAAGCACCTCTGAGGTTACTGAAACCTGGGAAAACCTCTGGCAGTTCTGGCCCGCTGCTCTGACTCGCTGCGCCTTACTCCTGCGTGTTGTTTGTACGAGCAGAGCCAGCCTTGAGGAAAGCAACTGGAACACAACTAGACTTTGGGGCTTTCCTTTACCTTCTCTGGCTAGCGTGCACGCCCACGGCTTACGGTTAGTTTTATGCCACATCCTTACCCGAGAAAGACAAATCTAAATACAAAACCCACAACCAATGCTCTGCAAAACGTTTAAGCAGACCTCTCACAAAAACAATGACGATACTAAATAAACCCTCTCCCCACCACACTGCTGAGTTTGGGGTCAGAGCATCTGCAGATGATCCCATTAAATTAAACACAGGGAAACAAAGTATGTGCAAAATTAAGGGGAATTTTGTTGTTCCTGTTTGTTTGACATAAGTTTTTTTATAACCATTTCCCTTTTGAGCATAATTTCAAATGCTTGCTTACAAATGATGCAAATTAAGTCTGCTTCGGATACAGTTTGCCTCCCAGAAGACTTAATACCATTTCTTTCAGATCGCCTCTTGGATAATGTTATGATGGAAAGCTCCAGGGGCGCCTGCTCCTGAGACTGGACTCTACCGAGCACACGCAATAAATCACTTAAAACACCACCATCCTTTCAGTCCTTGGAAGCAGTTAGCGCTGAACTGCGCCTCTGCACAACATTATTCTGCCGCTGTGTTGACGGAGGTTGTAGCCAGCTGGAAAACCACTGCTTGTCTCTTATTCCTCGCATTTAATCCTTGACTTATGCTTTCAAAGCTTGCGCTGTTTTATACCTCCAAGTCAAACGTGAAAGCAAAGATGGCTAATGAAAATGACAGGGGATGTAATTACTGCTTTATTGGCACCGATGCCAAGATCGCTGCCTGCTAAACTTGAATACCTCCACTGGGTGGCTAACAAGATGTGCACTTCACAAACTAACACAACCTTCTCCCCACTCAAAAGGGAGGAGAGAGGGAAGAGGAAAGGGAATACCATTTTTTCCTATCGTGACATATATATAGTTTCACGAAACACATTGCATAGGCAGAGCACCCACAATTAAATTAACCTGTATTTCAAAGATAGCCTCCAGTGACACGTTGTCGAAGACAAACCAATGACCTGAACATTTGAGAGTCACGTTGAGTCAAATCCTCTTTGTCTAAATTGCAGCTAACTGTCCACTACTTTGAGAAATACAAATTTACCTAGGAATTCCCCTTTGTGATAGCAATTAAAGCATATTTTTCTGATAAGCTGCAAAAGCAACTTTTGTGCCTTTTTCCAGAAAAAGTAACCAGAACCGATTCCTCAAAAGTCCAATGATTTAAAATCCAGTAAGACAGCAGAAAGCAACAAACGTAGCCATCGGCTATAAAACGGGTTACTCCAAACAAGATTACTTAGCTGGTAGCCCAAAATAAATGGAGCTTCACTTTTCAAAGTACATCTCTCCTTAGGATTTTCCATATACGCAAAACTGGTCGTATACTGTACAGAAATACTCAATTGTTATCCTAGTCAGCCTGAGCCCCTCTCACCTTCCATAGGAACCGATATTGCTCTGTATTCTAGTCAAACGAACTGGACAGACTGTGCCTCAAAACATCACTCTTCAACTTGCACCAAAAAAAAAAAAAAAATAATCAAGATATTTACTTGAAAATGTCTAATAAATATAATCCACATTTTCTCCTCTCTTGCTGCACAGACCAGCTATGGAACTGATTTGCCCAGCCTTGGCATAGAGTTGTATTCCTGTTTTCGGAAAATTAAATTAGGAAAATCTTTTTAATATGGTTAATGCTGTTTCCTGTTTCTGAGTTTGGATGTCACACACAAAGCTAGTCCCAAAATATAGCGAATAACCAGGGGTTTGAGGCCATTACCAAAGGGAAAAAAAAGAAGAAGTTGCGTGATGAATGATCCACATAAAGCGATTAAGCATAAATATGCAGGATGATTGTGGAAACGTTTAGATACACGCAGGCATTCTTACTGTACAGAGGAATAAATGACACTGACAGTAATGCTGAAAAGCCATCAGAAGGGGGCTGTATTTGATGTATATACTTTTTTTCGTAACTGTTTCAACCGGCTGCTAGAGACTGGAGACAGAGAAAGAGGAGCCCAGATTCTGGTGCCCGTGTTCCCTGGGAGGAATCCCTCCTCCACAGACAGATCCCAACACTTCATTTTAATCCTGCTTAAATTGCACCTCAGCCAGGAAAAGAAACCCGGTGGCTGCTTTGCTTTCGCGGAAGCCCCCTGCGGTCCTACAATGCTACCCAGGGCCAGCATGGGCTACCACATCCAGCCCAAACTCATCACCACCACTGAAATCTGCCAGAGCACATGGCTTTAAAACAAATAAATGTTCCAAGTGGGTTTATCCATTCACAACGAAATACTACTTGGCCCTTGCTTTACTAATAGAAATATTATTACACCCACATGATCAAATACAAGCAGTCCACTGATGCATCAGGATAATTAAGTCCTTTTCCCCCGTTTTTTCGACAAGATGCATTTAGGTATTTAATTAAGAAGTGCATCCCCAAAAGGTTAGTACATTCACACGTTATATTTCCCTTTTTCCGCACCAAGCATTTTCAAACTGCTGCTGTTGCTAATACAGACTATGCTGGGGCAAGACAAATATCTGCACATACGGCTCTTTTACAGTTTTCTTTTTAAATTATCCCTTTGATTTAATTAGGTTTGAGGGGTTAAGCATAAAAAAAATGTACTCTTTTGTTGTAAAGGAACAACTGAAACAAAACCTCATTAATACACAGTCCCTTTAGCTTTTCTATCCATCTCTTATGCCATCGTTATTAGCCCATAAAGCTGTCTGAACCATGCGTGTCACTACAGGTAGATAGCCTGGCCGTCCCTTTTGTCCCACCTCCCCCAAAAAGGTGGGGGCCACAGGATAAGTTCTTCAAACACTTTCAATGCCCAGAGACTGGGAGGGAAGTAGGGAAGCGCCAACAGCTGAAACTCAGTCTCCGCTGACCAAAGAGCCGAAGGGAAAGTTGCTCCTATGGGAGATGGCACTGAAATGCCAGGCAGGTGCTTAGGTCCAGGGGTGGTTGCTCTTTCTATCACAGTTTGGGTCATTTGAGTTCTCCTTCTGATGTAGCTTATCGTAAAGGTATAATGAATGCAGTGGACACCAGATCAGAGTTGATTTTGGCTTGATAATTGCTTTGGCCCCATTCACCCCACTTGGAGAATTAAGGGCTGTCTCTATCATTGTGGCCATTTCCTGTTCTCTGCTGATAACAGCGGAAAAAAAAACTTAGACAGCCTCAGATAAGAAGATAAGAAATGCTAATAAAACAAAAAGTGTATTTAGCTCTGCTGAGAAGCTCACTGGAGGATGCTGAGATCCAGTGGCATGAATCTCTCTACCAGGGAGTGTGGGGGTTGGTCCACCAACTACTCAGTTAATAAATTTTCAACGAAGCAATGGAAAATGAAAGCATGAAAGCAGAAGCCCCAGCAATGCTCTCAGCCTCCTTAGCCTGCTTCAAAAGATAAAGATGGCTGGGAAATAGAGAAGAAAAGCAAAACAGGAAATAATACTAGCAGCAAGCACTGGAAAAAATGTACACGCCCTCTCTCCCTTCCCCACCCTCCCTTTTCTAAATCCTAACTATGCGTTTGCTGTATGAAGACACCACTTTAAGTTTTTTCTCCTTTTCAAGGTATCACAAAGGAAGATTGAAGTTTTTTTCACATTTAAAACCAAGTCAGCTAGCTCCAGACCCACTGAAAATCGGAAGACCTAGACCAGTTTGGAGTGGAACTTGACCGTCTCCCATTCCTATTGCTCCCAAAGGAATGCAACTGAAAAGACTGGAGGGGTATTTCCATGTCTAAGGAGACAGACTGAACGGAGCATGACTTCGGAAAAAGAAGATGGTGTCAGAAACATTTCAATGTTCACGCATTTTTGGAAACGTTTAAATAAAACAGAAGGAAAACTCTGCCCGGTGCTATATTATGAGAAAACTTCCTGAAGAGGGCATAGTTAAACTGTTGATTCATTGCCTCACTGAAGCACCACATACACACACATGAAGATCCCCGCCACAAACACCCATGACAAAATCCCTCAGTTCTGGGAAAGATGCCCAAACCAGGTCTGCACCCAAATTCTGTGCCTGGTCCTAGCGAATGGGAAATAAAAATAAAAGCACACATGGAAAAAGAAGTCCAAGATGAGTGACTATATCCCAACCACATTCCCTGGATTTTCCACTCTCTTGTGAAAGTTTGTCACATGCTGCACAAGGGGAAGTGTTCCTGAAGAGGTCTCTGTCCCTTTGTGGGTAGGTGGGCACGCCGGTGCCCTGTGACAGGTCCCACATGCGTGCCGCCCTTCGCAGCGCTGGGGGTCTGGCTCCTCTCCCCTCGCAACATTTCTGGCCCACAGCGCTGTGTTACAGAGGGTACGCGTGGAAAGGAGACACCATCTGAAAGCGTGGGCTATGCCCTGTGGCATTGAGATGTGCGCTCTGAAACAGCGGAACACAGGGGGTCCTCTCTTCCCCGCTCAGGCCATCTGTCACGCGAATTACTCGTGTCCTGCCGGCAGAGCGGGCAGATGCCTTTCTGCTCCGGGTCCAACTATCCGAGAGGATCATTCCTCTTCAACACCCCCACATCTACACAGACAGATATATACCCACTGATATCTAGGTCCACATGCACATGGTACTATTAAACCTTAAAATACATAACATCAAACCTGTCTTATCTTGAACATGAAACCAACCAGTGAAAGGAAACCCCGGTATGCAAAACACAGAAGAAATGTGACATGACGCTTAAGGGATTTTTGTACTCTCATTCTCTGCTACCTCCTTTTCATGACCAGCTTTCTGATCTTCCTGCGAGATAAGTGTGGGCCAGGGAATGCGACTCTCAGGACAGAGTAAGTATCAGCGGGAAATGGATTAGCACTGTTACATGTACAGACATGATGAACGGTGCGTCCAGCCCACCGCCAGCAAGCCTACAGTTCCCGAAAGCCTGCCAGGGGCACCGGGAGTCAGAGCAACCAGCACCGCTCTCCTGTCAGAAAGGCCATGGAGGAGCGCGCTTTGCAACGGCTGAGTGGGAGCACAGGGTCAGATCCGTGCAGTCATCTCAAGTGCCTCTCCACAGAGATGATGGGGGAAAACCAAGCATTCTTCCACTTGCATTATGCTAACAACTCCAAATCAAAGCTTTGGTGCATATTATCACTTCTTGGTAGCCTATATGGAAAAAAAAAACCACACCAAAAAAACCAAAACTGCTTCTAAATTCCTTTTCTCTTGCTAACTGTACAACCAGGATTTCTAAGTGCCTTAATGAACCTGTACATCCATGCTATGCACAGCTCTGCCCACATGCAGGAGCAACCTCTCCCTCTCTCGAGTGCTGAGAAGGTTGTAGAAAAGTATTTCCCAGCAAAAGCCACCCATTTCCACTTTAGGTATAACTCCTGGGAAGAGAGGAGAAAAGCACCGAAAAAGTTTATCCAGCATCAGCTCGCAGAAGAAAAAGCCTCCTGCTGTGGCTGTCTGCCGGGTGGGTGACACACTGAGCCAAGGCTCTTTGTGATGCTCTCAAGACATCGCTAAACACGGTCTGAGAAGCAAGACGTTTTCACTTGGAAAGGGGAATTTATACACGGGCTACAGGGAAAACAGATCTAGATGTACTCCACAACCCCCGACAAGGGAGGGGAGAAAAAGGGAAAAAAATAAGCATAAACACAGAAAAACGGTAACTCCCTTCGGGTCTATCATGTTTTAGGCACGAAGAGGAGGACGTGGGGGGGAGATGGGGGGTTCGATGACCGCCGCCTGCAGAGCCCCGGGCTGTGCCGCTGCAGAGGGACGCCCGCCCCGCACCTGCCTTTCCCACGCACCTCGCCAGCCCTCCGGGGCGCACCGGCGCCGCTCCCCGCCGGCCGGAGGGCTACCGGCGGGGCTCCTGCAGCCCAAAGCCCCCCTCCGGCCTCGGTGCCCCGCTTGAGGACGGAGTGCGGGGAAACGCCTGTCCCGGCCGGGCTCAGCAACGACAGACCCGAGCCGCCGGGGGCCACCGGAGCCCCCCGACCCCGCCGGGGGCCATGCATGCGGGGGAATGCGCTGCTTGCGTACAGACACACAGGA
>VYZM01002523.1:531482-545759 GCA_013398915.1 Dromas ardeola | reverse complement strand
ATAAAATGCGAGCCGGAGCGAGGAGCAGACCCAGAGGGAAGGGGGCGGGGGAGGCTGGGAGCCACCCGCTGCAGAACCGGCCCCCTTTCGCCTTCCCCCGCCCGCGCCCCCTGCGCGCACACCCGCGGGCACACTCGCACGTAGATGCTGGTGCACACGCACACACTCACACGCACACGCGGCCACACGCACCCCCCTCAGCCCGCCCGGGCCGTGCCGCGCCGCCAGGAGAAGCCCCGGTAGCCGGGGCTGCGCTGGCCGGACGCCGCTGCACCCGTGGCTCTCTCGTCCCCGCACTGTCCCCGTGGGCCTGACAGCCCCGCACACCTGCGAGGCTCGGGGGGGCGGGGCCGGGGCCGTCCTTTAGGGAGCCACAAATTGCAGGGTGGAGGAGCCCCGTGCCGGCCGGGGGGCACCCGTCTGCTCCCACAAGCAGCAGGGAGGGGAGCCAGGAGGAGGGAGAGGCAGCACCGGGAGGGACGTTGGGGAACCCCCCATCCCTGGGGAACATCTCCCCATTTGCTTCCCAGGGTTTCTCGCTTAAGGCTGGGGTCACTCCCTGCCAGACTTTACCCTCACAGCCTCCTTATACGCCAAAAAAAGCTCACCCCTGGTCTCTGCCTTCACCACATGCCCACCAAATCCCACCAAGTGGGATGGCAGTGTCCACACCTCAGGTTTGCCACTTAACCAGGGCTCACTTGGGGTTTACTGTTGCTTTCTGGGACTTGTTTTGGGATTTTTTTTTTTTTTTGTTTGGGTTTTCTTATGTTGCCTTTCCCTTTGCAGAGCCCAGGGAGGCTGTCCCCAGTGGTGACCAGACAGACCCACTACTCACACACCAGGCGTTTCCAATGCCAGGGCGCTGCAGCCCCACAGCCCTCCCCACGCCATGGTACTCCAGGGAGTGTAGCCTTCTCCGGCCCAGAAGCTCCCCCAAGCAGGGCTGCGTGCAAGGCCAGGAGTGCCGTTTTCCTCCCAGGCACTGCTGGGATCTTCCCAGACACGCTGGCTTTGCCATCTGCCCTGGCAGGAAAACGGTAGCAGCGTTGCTGATGCTGCAGGAGGGTTTCCCAGGGGCCACAGGAGCTGCCTGTCCCCAGGGGGGCTGCATTCCCCCTGACTTTAATGCCCTTCCGGGGGAATTACCTAGACCGTTCCTGTTTCTGGGTTTGGGGGGTTTCTCCTCCACAGCAGCTGACACAAAGCTGCAGTGCGATAGGAAAGCAATGTTTCTTTTTTTTTTGTACAGGCACAGAGCAAGAAAAAGGGGCAGATTTTGTTCTGGGTGGCGCACCTGGGTACACCTGGAAGGTGCCGTGGGAAGGGTGTATTTCAAGCCAAACAGGCTTGAAACCCGGTAACTCTGACCAGTCCGCTCCATGTGGAACACTCCGGCTCTCCATCTCCAGGCTGCACTACATCTTTTGAGGGGGAAAGTCCCATCCGCTTCAAACACTACAGCATAGTTCATAAAACATTAAGTCTCCACCATAACCCATGCGTTAAGTCCTGAGGCTGTATAAGCCGTGGAAAGGAAACTCTCAACTCGTAGCCACGTTCAAAGGAAAATGTGGCTCCTGAACAAGAGCTTTTTTGATTGCATGAGCTCCTCACATCGATCCCTGACCTCATGCTCCCCAGCCTTATGTCTCAGGTTGGTAGTCAGCAGAGCAGTTCCACATTTATGATGTTTGTTTGCCCGTTTTGCCGTAACTCTGTAAATTGGGAGCATCTCTCATTTGTTGGGTATTTACTGTTTCCCCTCTGCTAGGGGAAAGTTTGCAGAGGCAAGAAATGAGACCCCTGAAAGATGTCACACGTGGAAGATGTATTCGTTGCAGCACCAGCTGACGGGCACATCTACTGCCACGAGGGATGGGGGAGGGAGGGCTTGCTTCTCCATTAAATGGAGTTAATTTATTTTTGATGTTTTGGGGCTTCCCAGGAGTAATACCTATAGTTCCAGGCTTAGTTTCTAGTTAGTAGCTCAGTGACCTCATTAAATAGGTCCATCCCAATTTCAAGACGACATCCCCACAGCCGTGCCCAGGGATCCCTGGTGGCTTGCCAACCCATCAGCCTCTCTGCCCCGGAGTAGGTGCATGGGGGAGCATTGCTGCTTGACAGCCATGACAGAAGTGATGGTACGGGGACTGCGTGCCCTTGGCTTGGGGAGAAAACAAGTCTTTTCCCAGTACCCAAGGTGTGGTGGACAACAGAGGAGCAAGGGTACTGCAGCCTGAGGTGTTCGGTAATCACTTTTCTACTGGAAGTAGATACACCTTGACCTGGAGAAGATGGTTCAAGCAAGAGCAACAAATAGCTAAATAGGGGTCTTCTCTGGAAAGCGTGGTTTCAAATCCTTCTATGTTCCATTATGCGTGACAGAGGGCATCCAAGGATGCTCCCTGTGCCTATGTCATGGAGCTTCCTCAGAGGTCCTCCATGCACTGACAAACGGCACTTGTGCCTGGGCCATCCCTAATGCCACCGCGCTGGATTTTGCCCATTCAGGAGCCAGTCATTCCCAACGGCTCTTTACCTTTCTGCCTGTGAGACAAGCAGATATTAGCCCAGTTTAATAAACTTCAGATTTGACACAGGAGTTAAAGGACTATTCAGGGATTTGGGATTAGAAAGTGCAAATTGCCTGGGCTTATTCCAAAAGTGTTTGGTTTTTTTTCCCTGATAGAACCCGACTGGGGAGGTGTTTTCCCAGCTGTTTGAAAAGTTAGTGACTAAAAGTACATGTAATGTAAGTTTATCTTTTTGTCACCTTTAATGTCCTTAAAAATCACTGCATAGCCTTCATAAACTCATCTGAAGCAAATATTAATCTCCAATTTTCATACTGAGACAAAAATACCAAGTGTCAAACAGTTTGTGTTGGAAAGTGGATTTAGCAGCCTAACAGGTGTTGCTTTAGCTAGTTTTCCAGGTAAGTTCAAGAAATTGCAACTCCAAATTAGATACTCACAGTAAGTGACTATAAAATGTTACGAGGGTAACATTTAAAATGTTTCAGTGTAACTTGTGTACTGAAGGATTTGTTTGTTTGTTTGTTTTTGCAAAAGAGCTTTTTAAATGAGTTAGGTTCTAAATCAATACTTGAAGTTTTTCACCCCTGCTGTCAACTCAGGAATTTCAAGCTCTTGACAAGGAGTTTTTGAAAGCACAGAGCTGGTGAATTCTGTGTATTTTATTGCATATTTAAGCATCTGGAGTTGTAAAACAAATAATTAGAAGGTATATTGAATTTGAAAAGTCCTATCAGCTTTCATAATTAATATTGTGAATAGTAGTATAGGTAGTAGGTTTTGCTCTAGATGTTTCCTTAAGATCCTCTACATTTATAACTATTTATACAAACCTTAATCTAATTACAGAACTCAAGGGAAATTTGTGTTTTCTTTTATTACAGTGGCACAGCTCAGGAACACATTGCAGCAGGCACTGTATGAAAACAAAGGGCCCCGATCCCCATTGCGAAGAGTTGCGAAATTTGATTAATGGCTTTGGAGCAGAGGTGCTGAGGTCCCCTGTGTTACGTGGGACTTAAACAATGCCGGTTTGAACAAGGAGAGGAATCTCTTCTGTGCACTGATAATTATGAGTGAGATTCCATAACTTATCCTTGCACTGAGCGTTGCATTCCTAGGCGGATACTGTCACCTCTGGGCAACCAGCCTGAGGACTCATTTGCTACACAAATATTAATAAGGGATATAAATTCAGGCTCCGCATCAGGTGGTTGTATTTAGTAGTCAAGGTGCTCTCAGCTACCGAGATACACCTAAAGCAGCACGGAGTATTTGAGCGAGGACTATATCTTGCAAGCTTCCCCGCTAGCAGTTTGCAGTGCTGGGTAGCATGTGTCATGCCTGCCATGAAAGGTATATCGCACACCTGCTTTTGGCTGTGCCACTCCCCCATGCTGTGCTTTTTTTTTTATGGCAGAGCCCAGCACAACGCAATCCGAAAAGCAGGTGTGTGACAAGCCTCTCACTTCACTGACATACATACCACGAGCTATCGAGTACTGCAGCTTTCTCTCGCGGTTTAGATAGGCAATTACTTCCTCTGTGGTTGCCTCGTGTGATACTGTGGATCAGCAAATGAAACTACCCTTCTCACATCTTATATTTCAAGGGCAACACAACCTCATTCCCAGTAAAAAACTTCTGTGTGTTTTTTTCACGCTGGGAATGACTGTTTGTGGTGGAATTGTGGTTGGAGGAAAATTTCTTTCGTAGCTAATGAAATCTAATAAAACAACTGATTGTGTTTCAGCTTCCAAAATCACTACTTTGCTTATTTATAGAAACAGATCTTCCAAAGTTCGTCCATACTCATGCGCTATACTGGTGTGCTAAATTTTCAGTCTAGATATTGTATTAACCAGACCGTGCATCAACATATGTGTTACTACCCACAGAAACAGCTTAAACAGTGTTTCACCTTGTAACAACCAACATTCGCTCTGGAACTATGCTGAATCTCCTGGGAGGCCATATGATCTCCTGCTTCTGATGCCTTTTCAGGTGCGGCTATTTGTTTAATAAATTTATGGCAATTAACAACTTTGTTGTCCTCACTGTTCTTTCAAACAGTTTGTCTCCTCATAATGTCTGAAGAGGACGTTCTTGAACTAAAGGACCATTTCAAGTAATTATACTAAAGGTAGGGCCAAATTCTGTCCCTGTATTCACGCTGGATTGTGCACATATATCATCCTGTTGTGTCCTACTGTGTATAACATCCTGTTGTAACTTGTGCAAGAGGATGCTGCTGGAGCTGGGGAATCATATGCTTAGGGAATAAAATTTAAAACTTCAAAGGTGTTTAAGTTTCACTTTCAGTAGTCAGGGCCATCATATTCTTGCATGGCAATGGGACTTAGGCTCCTTGCCCAGTTTTGAAATCTGTGTCTTCCAGCTACAGCCAAATAATGCATCCAAAGAGCTTTTTCTTTCATGTGAATTATCTGTAAACAGATGACAGATTTCTTATTTATTTATTCTCTCTTCACATTTGTTTGGTGAATATTTTCTCTGAACAGCTCCTGAGCTGCAGCTCCTTCATGCACAATTCATCAGGAGCATTTGAAGTTCAGCATTCAAACTATTCCCCTTATTCCTGTTGCATGATACGATATCAAAACGTTATTTCCCACCTACAAATAATAACAATACTAATAATAAATAATAATAATAAAAAGCTTGATCATTTTACTCTCTGTATTCCTTCGCCTGGAAATTCCCGGCAAAGCTACGAAAGGTGAGAGGGAGCGCCCGCGTCTGTGTGTAGGGGAGGGAAGGGAGCGATCCCCCCGGCGCGATGGCGGCGGCCCCCGGCAGAGGGAGGTGTGAGACACCGGCTCCGCCACCGGCTTCTCCCGCAGACCGCTCACGGATGTTTTAGGAGCGTGTCAGAGTCCCGCGGCTTCTCATCCTCTGAGCGTTTTAGCGGGGAACACGCCTCTCTCAGGTCCGGCCCCGTTAACTACATCATCCTACAACAGGTTTCCTAAGGCTCCGGCTTGAGCTGAGCTAAAGGACGTGAATAACTTGCAAAACATCTCCGCCTGTTGCACAACACGGTTATATTCCTCTCTCTCGCTCTCCACTCACTTTATTTTCACAACATTGTAACAACAGTTCTATCTTTGAGTTGAATAGTAACGTGACTGAGGGATGTCAGTCTCTACCCCAGGATTATCCGCATCAGTTTCCACTGAAGTGGGTTTTTGTTTTATTTACCAAGTACTAATTTCTCATTGTCCAGTTCAGGGTGGGCTTCCTCCACATTTCTTTACTGGTGTCACAAGAATCCTTTCTCCAATGTCTCAATATTACCATACTGCCCACCTCTGCCTTCACGTTTTCTCCCTGCCTCATGCAGCAGGAGGTAAAGGCATAATTGCACTTTGGGATCTTTGTTTCAAATTCTCCCTGAAGTTGTGTATGCTGGGTTGCTCTTACTCCATTTGTTATTTTACGGATTTTCTTGCCTGATACGCTTTGCATAAAGTGCCATTGGAAAGAATTATAATCACAGTATTCATTAAACCACTTCTTAGGGGAGGAAACTGATAGCACGCAGAAAGAAATATAAAGGAAGAATAAGGAAACTTTCTGGCAAAAGATATTTAAGAAGATGCAGGTTCTATGAAGAAACACATTTTCCGAGAAACTTAATTGTTAACATAGTATTTTGGTGCTCTATATTAAGATCAAACTTACACACAGACCTGTATAACATTTATTTGTCACCTTCTAGATAAAAAATGGCATATTTTTAATTGTTACAGAATTTCTTTATAGTTCAATATATTTGCAGTTTCCTGCATGAGCTATTTTGTGAAAACAGATCACATTAAGCAAACTATGGGAGTCTGGGTATATGGTAATGGCCCCAGCCTTACCATTTATATCTACTTTGTGACAAAACCCAGCTACAACAACAATATACAGCCTCACTTTGTTTGTTTGTGTTATTTTTGCTTTTTCATTTTGAAACTTGATAAACTACTCTGTTGTACGGCGGGTTCCAAATGCGACTCTCCCTCCTAGCTGCACCTTCCTAGCATGCATTTACTCCTGCCGACATGTAGCTGGATTATCTTTTTCACCCAACAGAAAGAAGCTTTCACAGGGAAACCCTCAAATTCCTGAGCAGTGTGTGACGGCGGGAGGAAATCTGTTGTAGGTGCCTGTAAGGGGAAGCCTGCCTGTGTGCTTTCAGTCTTTTTTCTCCTGGCCTCTTGGTGGCAGAGCAATTAGAGCTCAAATGTACAGGGAAAAGATATCCCAGTACACTAATCAAAGCAAACATTATATAGATTTTGATTGCTCCAACAAGAATGAAGTCTTTGTTAACTGAAGTAGCTTTATTGATTCGAATGAGGAGATGTATTTATTCTGTTCTGTGAAGTGCTCCAAGCTGTGCGTGTATTTAATGCTTATGAATTCAGAGATGAAGGAGTAGAAAAGTTCTGGGTAAAACTGTAGAAGAGAAACTGTATCATTTCCAGAACATTTATTCTAACATTCTTTTCATAAAGGCAGTTATAATACTTGTAGTTATCATTATCATCTTATAATAGACCTCAATATTTCACAAATGGCATGATTTGTTTAAATCACATAATTAACAACATTCTTGACTGTTTAGCAATAATTAGTTTGTTTTCATAGAAATACTCCATTTCATCTATCTGTACAGAGGCTGAAAAATGATGGAATAACAAAAACGTCCAGCCCCACAGCTGAAGATGAAAAGTTTATGAAAATAAAAATCGCCCATAATAACAACATGTGATCCTGCTTTAAGTATGACCTTTAGCTCCTTAAAGTGCATGTTATTCAATGCTAGAAAGTAACTTATGAGGTTTATGTTACTACAGTAATTTAAATTGACAGCCTTAAGATTTCTTTGTCTGAAGATGTTATTGGGAATTCAGCTGTGCATTTCCTCATGTGCAACACAGATAATATCAAGAAAAACTTGAAAAATAAGGAGAAGACTCCCCTTACTTCTGAAGCCTAACCATGAGCACATGCGTTTTTCGTAACACACTGAAAAAAAAAGTCTTAAGTTTTGTGCCAAGTAGATGTAGTTATTCTGTGTCTGCTTTTATTTCAGATGAAGTTCCACAGAGATTTACAGAAACTAGCTCAGGCCCTTTGGGAATAAGTCGTCTACGTGGAAAACTTTGTGCCCTTTCACCTATAGGACTCTACTGTGGAGATAATAGCGAGAGCCTTATTTTGACCAGGGAGCATTGCAGGTTATCTGCAGCTATCTAGTTTATTACTGCTTTAATTCGAGACCTACATTTTTATTCATTGTTTCTCTTTTGACTAACATTTTGAAATGTAATATCATATAAACGGACCCTTGGCTGTGTCCCCACACAATGCTTTCTGTTATTAGATGTCTCAGTTGATCTGTGTTCGAAGATGATTAAAGTGTCTTGCACTGAGTTTCTTAGTTAATTTCACTCCATGTGCATTCATAAATTAGTTGATGGTAATCTATTAATAAAAACTTAATATTCTGCATTATCCTCTATAAAATGTTGCAGGTTTTTTTCTCTTTTTTCTTTTTCTGTTCTGGAACTATTCACAGTCTCTCTTCAAGAGTCTGATAAGATACAGATTACAATACTGGCTTGACAATGGCCAAAACTTTTGCTTCCTCTCTGAGTAACACAAACCCTGAGAAGGGATACCTTACCTTCATAACTAAAATATCATTCATTATTTAGCCTCTAGGTTATTAAAAGCAGTCCTGAAACACGGAACAAGAACTTACCACTGAAAAATTGGATATGGTAAAGTCCAGTTTCTTGGATACAACAAAGCCGTAGCAGTGATCGTGTTATTGGCAAGAAAAAGAGCAATTGCTTACATCTCTAAAAGCTCCTCCTTCTCCAGACCACAGGAAATGAAAAAGGGAAGAACATGATTTTGACAAGAGGGTTAGACCACAATAGGCCTGCGTAGGGACTCATCGATTTCTCTGGAATTAAGTTGTTCCAAGTAGCAACAATGCCCGCTCACTTAATGATCCCTTTGAAAAGCAAGTTTAACAGTCAAGTGACCAAGACAGAAGGCATAGGATGGAAGAGAGTAGACACGGGAGGGGGACGAGATAGCACATTACCGGACAGTCTCAAAAGTCACAGGGAATGACGGTAAGTTTGTTAACAGTTGGAGACCTCTGATGCCCTCTGCCTGCTCTACATGGTCTCAAACATTTCCTGGAGGAGGAAGGCATAAATTGGAACTGAGCAAGAGCAGCATTTTGGAGGCTGCTGGCTGACATTTTTATCCTTTGGTTTTTTAATTGATGAGGAAGATTTGGTTACTTTAGAAGAAAAAAGAAGAACTGATCACAGTTTACAAGGATGAGCATGTGGGAGGACTGCAAGGGATGGAACACTGTAAAAGTAGTGGGACATTATATATAAGCAGCAAGATCCTCTTTCTTAGAAGGATCAGATAAACAATACGATCATAACTAGGACAAGCTTCACAGTTACAAACCAAGAAAAGATTTCATGATTCTTGCTCCGCCCCACACCTCTAACATTTCAGGGATTGTCAAAATCCCTCCAGGAGCACAGAACAAAGTAGCTCACCCCATCTTCAGACAGTTTTCCCTTCTTTTTTTTTTTTTTTCTTTTATCTTTTTCCCCAGAAAGAATTTATTTTCCACTTAAATTTACGTTTACTCCACACATGCTTTCCATCTTCCTCTGCAAGGAAAATCATTCTCACAGCGATGCAGCTTGCACTGCGGCCCTGTTCTGCTTTATCCTCCCCAAAGGGAAGGCTGTCAGCTGAGCGTAGCAGCTGGGGTCATTGTCATGGCAGGCAGAGAAACCACATAGCAGTTCCTTAGAGGTCTCAGCTCTAAGGGGTGTTCAGACATATCTTAACAGCCCAGGCTTTGGTGACTGGCCTCAGCAGTTCCTTACTCATCGTCCTTTCCACAGTGATGCCAGGACAGCAGTGGTTTGCACAGCAGTATGCGCTGCGAGCTGGACTGCCTTTGAGTATGTGGTAGAAGGTAGCTCTGTGACTTTATCCATCTAGCCGGATCTTTGTGCCCAGTGGAGCTCCGAAAAGAGGAGTGCAAAGGAGCCACTGTGCAGTCTTACCCCTTTTTGGCATGGGGCCAGACCTTTTGTTGCCCTTTTAAGGACATTCTTCTGCCCTAGGAGTACCATGTGTCCTTCATGTTTACAAGAGAATTGAGATCTCCAGTGATAGTGGTCTTAGGATCAAGAGGCAAGTCTACATTCAATACCGTGTTTATCCTCCTAGCTGGTTTTCCCAGAATTAGTACACACATCAACAATTCCATAATGTATGAGTAACGTCTGTTTATTCCTTACCACAGCTCCAGCATTAATCATTTGTCCTTCTCCAAACCACCAGTAAAACTCTGTGTCGTGGAGAAGTACTAAACAATGTGTAGTGTCTTGGAGCAGGATCAGGCTCAGACCTAGTCAGGACTTGAAAATACAGTTTTGCACAGGGACATTACACCGCAGTATGGCTCTTTGCCCCCGAATAAAGTTTTTCAGTTTTCCATTCAGCTGATTATAGAAAGTATTGATAGACCTATTTAGTCACGTGCCTTGCTTTTGGTCAGTAATTTTGGAGAAAAGATTATTAGAGACATCCGAATGTAGACGTATAAACAATTTCGAGAACAGCAGATCATTTATGTGGTTCTTTGTACCCAAATTATAGAAAAAAATTATAAGCTGGGAAGACCCCTAATGTTTTACAGTGCTGTAGAAAGCTGCAGGGCTAAAGCTAATGGAGTTTGCTTGGGTATCATATTGGTGTCATGCTTATTCTCTGCTGATGAGTGGCATAATTAAGAAACCTGTGCCAGTCTGGGGATTTATGATAGGAGGAAAAAGACATTTTTATATCACTGCATCTAGTTGATTCATTTGGAAGCACTGATAAACAGACACAGCTGGTTGTGGAGCTAGAAGCTGTGCTGCCCTTTTTTTCCTGTCTCCTTATTAAGTATTAATACAAGGTGAAGGTGATTGGTCTTGAGAGGCATAAACTGAAATCAACTGGAAGAGAAAATAACAAAGAGAACTAGTATTTGTCTAGAGTTGCGTAAGATCCATGAAAACGTGAAACAAATCTTCCATGCTTTGTCTGTTGCTAGTTTCCCGAGAACTTCAGCAGATACCGCTTAGTGAACTAACTCCTTCTACAGCTACTAGAGGTTGTGTGTGCATTAGTAGATTGGCCGTGCAACTACGTAGCCATTGCTGCAAATCACTGCGTGTGCGCGTGCGTTTCTTGAAAACCAGGGCCACAATACTTGGTATGTTTTTCACCTCTCACTATAATAGTTTTCATCTGGACCACCTAACTGCTTGCGGTTTTTAATTCAGCTGGTCTGCAAATAGAGATGCTATTTTCCCCACGTACAATATTTATGTCCTTCCACATTTAAACCCCACTAGAATTAGTGCCAAAGGTGAACGTTAAACCAAAGAATGATTCCTTTAATTGCATCTGCTACTGACAAAAACATTCTTTATAACCGGAATCTCCTGCTAGTACTCTTATGAACTACTGTATACCTCTGGCTGGAAAATAAGTGTTCACAAGCTTAAGGAA
The DNA here is from genome assembly GCA_013398915.1 of Dromas ardeola. NCBI lineage: Eukaryota > Metazoa > Chordata > Aves > Charadriiformes > Dromadidae > Dromas > Dromas ardeola. The sequence goes on along the minus strand of VYZM01002523.1, from coordinate 534,591 downwards.
TTCCATATGCATTTTATTGATGGCAATTCTGTTAGTTGTGCACTCTGAGGCTGCTGCTGGAACAAGGACTGTTTTGGCTGATGGATTCTGCACACAGAGCATACATTCAAGAGGAATTCACTAGGGAATTGAAAAATGAGCCACTACCCTTGTATAGACATTGGGAGGAAAAAACCCCAAAACAAACCCAAAACTTAATACAACAATATTTATCAAGTGTCATTCAGCCTGGATGGTGGGGTTTCTAGAAACCTTGCTTAAATGTTTGTAACACAGTCCAACAATAGAAAAGTTTAGTGTAAGTACCTAAAACATGTGTAGATGGCTTACGATCTTTCCTCAGAATTTCTAAAGATATGCGCTCCACATGGCTCATCTTTCTTTCTTTGTCCCCCGACATACACAGTCCTCAGCATAACCTCACAGGTTTTTTCAGAAAGGTGGGGTGGGATCCAGTCGTCTCTCTTGGTTACTTGTGGAGACGTTCACTCTCATGCCCTAACTCGTGTGCTGCCAGGAAGGCAGGCAGCTGGGAGCTCCTTAGCCGGTGTAAGCACTCGCAGTCAGTAACCACGGCCACGTCTCGCTCTCTCAGCGTGAAGGAAATGCATCGCCTACCAATACCGCTTTCCCCTAACTCTTCACAACTCCCTTCCGGCCTTTTCACAGACTCTTTGGGAGCTGCAACAGACTGAGAAACACTGGCTCAGAGGACGGCTGGTAGTCTATTGTTGATGTAGAGGGCAACGCCTCCACCCCTCCTTCCTCGCCTCTCCCTTCGGAACAGCCTGTAGCCACTGATAGCCGCACTCCAGTCATGGGATTCATCCCACCAAGTTTCAGCAATGGCAACTAGGTTGTAGCTTTCTAGCAGCATGGTGGCTTCCAGCTCCTCCTGTTTGTTGTCCATGCTGTGTGCATTGGCGTAGAGGCACTTCAGCTGGGCTGTCAGCCATGTCACCTTCTTAGAGGAACACCCCTTAGTTCCTTTGAGGTATTTCACTGGTGTTTCCCTCTTGGCTCCTATTACCTCAGGAGCCCCTGGCTCATCTCCATAAGACTTCAAGTGTGCTTCAGTGTAGCCAGCACATCTCAGGGCAACAGGCTGAGGACTCTGGCTAGCACCCCGCCCCCCTAATCTTGGCGTGCTGTCCCACAGATTGTCACGGGCAAGCCTGATATTGTCCCCTGCCCCTCTCAAGCCTAGTTTAAAGCTCTGTCAATGAGCCCTGCTAGCTCATGAGCAAATTCCCTTTCAGAAAGGTGAATCTCATCTGACACCAGCAAGCCTGATGCGGTATAGGCCATCCCATTATTGAAAAACCAAAAATTGTGGCAGTGACACCAGCCATGGAGCCATGTTTTAATAGACTGGTCTCTTCTGTTTCTTTCAGTGTTGCTGCCCACAACTGGAAGGAGGAAAAAATAACCCGTGCTCCAAATTCTCTTACCAACCATCCCAAAGCCCTGAAGTCTCTTTTGATTGACCTTGGACTATGCGTTGTGGCTTCCTAATAGTCTGAGGGCTGTACCAGGCTAGGAAGGTTCCTAGTGATAACCTTAACCCAGGCCCCAGGGAGGCAGTAGACTTCCCTAAGAGGAGGGTCTGGCCGGCGTATTGAAGCCTCTGTTCCCCTCAGAAGGGAGTCACCTACAACTATTATCTGTCTTTTCTTCCTTGTGGAGGTGGTTGTGATACAGGGGGTAGGCCTTTCTGACCTCGGCAACACCTCTGGTGTAGATGGACCATCGTCCTCATCATCCATTGACTGACCTTCCACATCCAGAGCCTCGTATCTGTTGTACAGAGGCACCTGGGAAGGTGGGTGAGGAAAGGAGGGTACTTGCCTGCTGCCCTGAGCATGGACTTGCCTCCATTTGCTCCCTTCCTTTAAGCTACTGCCTTCAGCCTGTTGGGGGGAGGATACAGGATCCTCTTGATCTTGTTTTTTTTCTGGTGGCCGTTCCTGTCTGGTGTCTACTACACCTGCTTGGTGTTTACTACAGGCTGCCTGATCAAAGCGAGCCTATTGACAAAGCCTCTCCTTACTCCAGCTACAGGAGGCATCATGCTTGCAGGCTCTCGTCCTGCTGGGGAACTTCAAGCACTCAGATGTCTGCCAGAAAAGTAGCACGGCAAGCTGTGGGCAATCCAGGAGACTCCTGGAGTGCATCGAGGATATCTTCTGAAGCCAGGTAATAGACAAACCTACCAGAGGGGGATGCAATACTGGACCTGATGATCACCAACGCAAGTGTGCTAATCAGTGACGTCAAGACTGGAGGCAGCCGGGGCTGCAGTGATCATGCATTGGTGGATTTTGCAGTCTTGAGGGATATGAGTCAGGCAAAGAGTAAAGCCAGGACGCTGAATTTTAGGAAAGCAAAATTCCGGCTGTTCAAGGAGTTAGTCAATAGGACCCCCTGGGAAACTGCCCTCAGGGACAAGGGAGCAGAACAGAGCTGGCAGATCTTTAACGACACTTTCCATAGGGTGCAAAAGCTCTCAGTCCCCAGGTGTAAGAAATCAGGAAAGGAAGGCAAGAGACTGGCATGGCTGAGACAAGACCTGCCGGTCAAACTAAAGGACAAGAAAGAAATTCACATGCAGTGGAAGCAGGGACAGGTATGCTGGGAAGAGTATGGGGGAGACGCTGCTTGGTTGTGTAGGGATGGGGTCAGGAAGGCCAAGGCACGGATAGAGCTGAACTTGTCAAGGGGCACAAAGAATAATAAGGGCTTCTACAGATATGTCAGCCAGAAAAGGAAAGTCAAAGAAAGTGTACCTCTCATGATGAGCAAGACTGGCAAACTGGTAACAATAAGACGAGCAGAAGGCTGAGGTACTCAACAACTTTTTTGCCTCAGTCTTCACTGGCAACCTCCTTCCCCACACCTCTCGACTGAATGGATCACAAGGCAGGGAGTGGGGGAGAAAAGATCAGGTTCATGACCACCTGAGGAAACTGAACATACGTAAATCTACGGAACCTGACGAAATGTATCCCAGAGTCCCGAGGGAACAGGCTGAGATAGTTGCCAAGCCACTCTCCATGACATTTGAAGAGTCATGGCAGTCAGGTGACTGGAAAAAGGGAAACATTGCACC
>VYZM01002523.1:413746-531337 GCA_013398915.1 Dromas ardeola | reverse complement strand
ATACTCAGAAAATGTATGGAACATGCCCAAACTGGAACAAGTTGCCCACAGAGGTGGTAGACGCCCCACCCCTGGAAACATTCAAGGTCAGGTTGGATGGGGCTCTGGGCAACCCGATCTAGTTGAAGATGTTCCTGCTCATTCCAGGGGGTTTGAACTAGACAACCCTTAAAGATCCCTTTCAACCCAAACTATTCTATGATTCTATCATTCTGTGATTCTATACAACCCCTCTGAAGGAACCAGTACGAACTAATGGCAAAGGAAAATACTCAGTTCTGCAAATCCCAGCACACATGAAAAGTCCTGGCAATTTATTTCTGTATAGATTACAGAGTAAGATCTGATGAACCTATATGAAATGTCTCTGGGGAAAGTCCTATTTCCATTAGAGAAGAGCCCACACAGAAATGTTTGCCGTAGTTTCTACCAAAACTTTGTGAGTTCCTTCCGGAGAAAGACAAGGGACAGAAGTACTTGTCATTATCGATAAAGTGCCAATATACATGACACAAAGAGGATTAATAATGTCAAGAGTTTGGGAACTTGAGGATGAACATTTTTAGTCTAAAGCCACAAGTTTTGTGCTTCTGGACTCTTCAGGTCATGCTTGGTCTGGGTTCATCTTAACTAGACATTAAATGGAACTCATTTATGCCTTAGAAATCATAGTAAGAAAGGCTGGAAGTTGATCTCACTGCCTGAAGGAGGGGTAAATTAGCCTGTGTCTCCAGCATGCTGTTAGGAATGACAATTAAAATCTAATTCTAATTAGCAACACTGGATGCTACTCTAAGTAAGCAACAATGCAGATTTGTTGTGCAGATTCGTAGCTGCAGAAGTAGGCAAGTAGTAGACAACGTGCAAGTTAATCACCTCTGCAACAGCAAACGGACTGCTTGTAAATACACAAAATGCACACTTGAGATTTCTTTTGCGAGATCAATTATTGTGAGAGCAGACATTAAGGCTGATGCTGAGGCCAGGGCAGCCTCTTTAGGCTTTAGTTAGTGTCTGGTTCAGTCTCTGGTTAATTAGGGCTGAGAAGCTGGAAAGTTTGCGTCTTTGTTGCATATTCTTTACCTGCTCTGAGGAGGTAAATGAGGAGAAACTCCAGGATGTCAGTTTTCTATCTCTAATAATCACCCAAAAAAAATTACAGAGGGGTAGGAATTCTCCAGCTGCCAGCTCGGACTCATTACTGCGGGTCACGTCATCTGGAGAGCCAAAAGAAGAGAGGATCCAGGAGTTCTAAGCACTAAAGGTAAATTGTCTTTTGTTCAACCAATATTATTGAAAACCTCAGGAGATCTGCAAGCCATGTTCCAAATAAGGCAAATATAGGACACTGCATTTGCTCCTCTCAATTTATGACCATGGTCCTAATGCATAGTTTCATTAATTTCAGTAGCACTAGCTCCCGATCCTGCTCATATCCCACCAAACAGTAACTTCAGAAATGTGACTAGTGCTATTACTATTCATGTGTGTACATCCTGCAATGTGCCTAGGGCCAAGATCCTCAAAGTTCAGCATCTAAGTATCTTTTGAGATTATGGCCTACATTAAACAGAATTGAATTTGAGATACATTTTGGCATAACACTTCCAGAAGATACACTAATAACTGTAATAATACCTAACCTAACTGTTATAAGGGAGGGGAATTGTGTTGGAATTATAAGAAACAGAAACACATAGAAATACTTTAGAGTATGTCATCCAACATTATCTATTGTGCTTTTTAATTGCAAGGGAGTTGGGACTGCAGCGTAAGACAGCAACACTTGTGAATTTGGACTGCCATTACTGTCACATTTTATTGAGTACTACATTTATACACATTTTAACGGTACTTGAAATAGAATGACAAACCTGCTCAGCTTTGCTTGCTCTATAAAAAGAATCTGAAGTCAAAGCCTAGAAGCAAAGGAAAGAAAAGGAAAAAAAAAAAGATGAAGGAAGACTGGAAAAAGAGGAAAAACCTAAGTGATGCCTTTCCCGGAAACAATTCAATGGAAATAATTACAATAAAACTATTCTACAAATAAAGAAATATAATCCATTATTCCATAATGAAAGTATATTTTTTTTCCCACTGCATAACGTGTGAAGTGCTACCTGCCAGAAGTTAAGCATAAAACAAAGCTTTTCTCTTCATCTTCAAAACCAGAAATCTGAAAACTTGACAGCAAAACTGGGCTAAATACAAATCCAGTTAGTTTCATTAATCTCATTCTATACACATTTCAAATAACCCTTTAAAACTGCTTGATTACCATTTATGTGCGAGTCTTATAATAGAGCCCCAGGCTTTCACAAAAATATGTACTTCATGAAGGCAACTTAATGCATTACGAAGGAAAAGGAAGAGGAAAAGGAGATAATTTAGCCCAAAGATGTTTGGATCCCTTCTTGCTTGTGATTCCATACAGCAATAAAACTTCTGGCAAATAAGGGACAAATTATCCTCTTTTTTGCATTTTTCAAATTATAGAGCCCATATTAATATTCATGGCCTCTCCTCTATCCCACCTTGAACAGCTTCGACTACAACTGAAAGCCTGAGTCTAGTGCTTCAATAGAGACCTTTATCTTGGCACTTACTTCAATTCTGCTTCCCCAAAGTGGTGTAAGTAAATTTGCATACATTGAACTTATAACATTGAAAAGATATGCTTTCACTTCCAAAACACTACAATTCCTATTTCTGAGCTAATTAAAACTTCATTCAACACAAGCATAACTGGACCAAAGCTGTAGAATGAGGTCTGCATACGCTAATGTGCGGGATATTGAGTTGCAGACACGGTAGATGTGAATTGGTATTTAAACTGCCTTTCAACTTGCTGGCACCATCAACTTTTTAAATCATTCCCGGAAATGTAGCTTTTGAACACATGACACCTAGAAATTATATTACAGTATTGCGTAACTCTTATTATTTCAAATTATTGTGTCACTGCTGCACCTCTGCAACTCACATTGGCACTAGCCTACCAGTTTAACCAAGATGCAGGCAAGCTGCATATTTGGGAAGTACGTGGAAGAGTTACCTTTGTTTTCAGAACTTGTCAAAGGAGTCCCAAGACACTGATTGCATTTCAGGATCACACGTCTGGGCCTCAGAGATTAACATTTTGCTAGTAATAGTCATCTGAGGTCTTAGTCCTTAACTGAATTTAAAGGCCCTGACCTATATAAAATTAAATCTTAAAATTAAATAGTTTGAAGTAAAGGACTTGATCTCTCACTCATACAGTTAATGAGAGACGTCTATTACAGAAGGTGGCCATACAAGTATCTAACTGAAAAATGCAAGTTAGTGTCTTAAAACATTGGAGCAACTTCAAAAGAGCACCGACTCTGCGTAAGCATTCAGTGATGCAAAACTCCCTCTAGGTTAACACAAGCAGAGTAAAATTTTTTTTAATTCTATGGCAAATGAACTGGACTTGAATTTTTTTAAGCAAAAATGGATGACTTGCTATACTGCCTTGCAGCGCAGACCTCTTATAGCTGCTTGTATTGTGTAAAGATGAGCTGCAGAGGTTTGCACTGCAGTTGTGCTGCTTGTGAAGACAGAGTGGGTTTGTAAGTACATCTGCGATTAGGTCGTATATCCATGCAGAGCAACATTGAGATTAGTGGGGCTGAACTCAAATTCAGGTACAACCCCATACATACTCCTTCATAGGCCTAGAATGCAGAAAACTGGGGAAAAGCTCTGTAGCAACTGTGAAATTATCCTCTACGATTTTCCTCTTCTTCCCATGGCATGGATGTAGCAGTGTCTCAAATGATCTAGAAATGATTGTTATAATGATTGACACACTCGATTGGGAAGTAGACTGAATTTGCCTGGGGGAAAGAGGCAGGACAAAAATTTCTTCTAATACAATTATTTTCTATGGGATGCAACAGGTCATGTATGAGCAACATGTATTCAGCATTGCAAAATTCTGTTTTTTTCTTTTGGATCACCAAAGCAGTGCAGTAGCTGAAGTGCAAGAGCTGCATGAGCTAAATAAAAATACAATCAAGTTGTGAAATATTTAAAATTTATAGCCAGATGTATTCTGCCCGGGATACATATCCTGCTGCCAGATCTGGATATGACTCTTGCACAGAAAACAACCATCCTCTTCCTTTGGTAGCAAGAATTCCCAGTAGCAAGTGCTTCCCATTGAGGGCGCAGCGACGAGCCGCCTGCTAATCCTGCTTCCTTGGAGGGCCTGCAGCTGACTTGCTCAGCACTTAAAGTAAGTTAGAGAAGTGCTTATGTATCACAGTGACAGGCATTATAAATATCCTGCTCTGCTGCGTGCTTATGAAGCTGCATTAAGCCCAGTGCAATTTACGTGTGCACTGTAAGGCAAAACGTTCAATGTGGTTTCACCCGTTACCCATACTTGTAATGACCTTCCCAGCTACCCATGTAAAATGCCTGATGTCCAAAGACGCTGAGCCAACTCCTTTCTGCCAGCACCTCCCTGGGAAGCACCTATGTCCATCAGCAGAGCTGCACTGCAGATGTGACTGAGTGCCTGCTCTGTGCACGAACAAGTGGCATCAACAAGGTCCTCAAGTTGGTGGCCTCAGGGAGAGTCAGCACCTCCTCGCTGCTGTCACTCCCAACAACTTCAGTGGGAACCTGGGGCACTTTGAGTCTCCCAGTTCTGTGGCTGGCCCAGCTAGCAAGATGAGTCTCATGCCACACAACATTGTGGAATCAACCTCTTATTTTGCTTCTAATGTGACCTGAAGTTGAGCCATCAGTGAAAGAAGTTCCAGCTCTGAGTAATTGCACTGTCCACATCAACATGATTAAACAAGCAATACATTCAGAGCTTTGCATACGAGATAAATTAAAGCTTTTTGTTCAATAGCACTGCATGCGTTTGAGTTAAAAAGGGCGTATAGAGTGTCCCTTCAGTAACCCTGCTTTGTCATCATGATACACCACCCTGTACTCCTAGGCTCAGGAAGATTAAGAGAAGCATTTACATCTTGCATTAATGAAGCAACAGATTATGGGGTTGTGCACTCTGTTACTGCTTGTTTGCTTATTTTTATTTATTTATTTATTTTACAACCTAAGCGAATCAAAGTTACAATAGGCTGAAGAGGATGATCTCAGCTGATGTCTGGAAGTAATTTTATAATTGCCCTATAAGTCAGAAATGACAAAACCTACTTTTTTTCCCATGGTACTGAGACCACCAGTTGCTGTATTTCCTGCCATGCTCTGTGTTGTTTGTACTCAAGAGGTTTCTTTTCAAGAGGAAAACTGTTTACATCCATGGGCTGAGATAAGATACAGTGTGGTGAAGAATATTTGATTAGAGCAGAAAAAGACTGAGAGATGGGGAAAGAAAATAAAAACAATAAACGGTGACTTAAGCCGTCAAACATTCTGCCATTTTTTTAAGTAGTGCTTTGGGCTTTTTTTGGAACAATTTCTCAGCAGAAGTCCAGGGGTTTCTCACAGATGAAAGTTATCTGTTTCTCCCAGTTGTTTTTACTATCTGGTTGCAGAAAGGAGCAGGGTTACTCTCTTGAACAAAAGGCACCTGTAACCCTACCATCATTAGAGAGGTTCATGGTGACTCCCAGCAATCTTTGTATGAGGGAACTTTGCTCAAATTGACATTGTAGCAGCAAAGCCTGGTGGCAAGAGGTGCAAACCTGATCTTTCTTATTTAATCCCAAACCTTCTGTGAACCCAGCAGATAGCACTGAAGTTCAGAATTACCTCCAGGTCTCTCTCCTCAGGGTGAAAATGTAATTATGATAAATCCCACTTCCTCGTTGTACCGTTATAGCTAAAGGTAAATGGAATGAGTCAGATCTCGAAATTAACAATTACTGAACTCCTTTCAGAGCTATTAAAGTATCTCTCTGCCTTGCCTAACACATGCTGTCTGTTGTCTTCTGCTTGTATGACGGAGGATCTGCAGCCAGCATTGACCCCCATTCAGATCCCAGAGCACTAAGAGAGGCTTTTACTTATGAGCACATACAGTACAAGGAAAAGCTGCCATACAAAACAAGGGGAGGCAGGATGCAATGAACCAAGCAGCCAGCCTTGTGCTTGGTATCGTGTTTAACTCCTTGCTCGAGAATGAGGTTGGGTATTACGTGCCCAAATCAGGCCAGCCTTTTGTGGCCGGGCACCGCCAACCTCATTCATGTAGACTCTCTGCTTTTTGATTGTAGAGGCTGCATTTGTACACCCTATAATACAACAAAGTCCCGGCCTCAGGTGGGACCTGTGGGTGATACTGCAATGAACTTAATAGGGAAGTCACATTTTGTGATGTCCTTGGTCTTTTTACAAGGGCATTAGGCACCCTGAGGTTGGCCAGTTGGGATTATTCCTTTTTGACTGGCAGGTTCCAAATTATGTCTTGTCTGATTAACTCCTTTTATAGTTTATCTGCAGGTGTCAGTGGATGCAGTGGGGCTGCCTGTAAGCAGTTCTTCACTGTGACAAACTTACAGAGACCAAGTGACTTTCCAAATATTTTTTCAGGGTGCCTGCTGCATACAATCTGTCTTTTTGGCATCTACAAGCCTTATGATCTGCATGCCTTCCCATCATCTGCTATTTGGCTATTGCATTGTTTAGAAAAGGTTTTTTGGAACTTAAATGTCAACAGGTGTGGCAGAGTGTATGAAGGCATGCAGTACAGAAACCTGGCTAATTATAATCTTCTCGCTTAATTTTTTTTCCAGTTAACAATTACAGTTAAAAATAACATGTGCATACAGAAACCCGTGACTTTAAAAAAAAGTTTCCTAATTATTATGGCTTCTAATTAATGAAGTCTTACATTCTGTGTCAGTCGTAAGTCAACCCAACTCATACACATCTTGCTGCTTTCTGCAAGTAATAACTGCAAGTCTGGAATCAAACTGACCTGTCAACTTTTTCATCCACAGCATTTCTGCAGTAGGGGCAAGGGTCTGACCAACATCTAACCCACACAAGCAGCATCCTAACAGATGGGATTGGAGAGCTGGCAGCCAAAATACCCGTTCTGTTCATCAACTGTGGGCACAAAGCATAGCCTGGCCAGCCAGATTTTGCATCTTTAGTTAGCATGCCTATGGCAAAGGTGTTGTACAAGGAGATCTGTGAATATTTTTGAGCTCTGAATCCCAAATATCACTCATGTTGAAATGCCAAGTGGGAGAGAGTATTTGTCGCTCGTTAAAGTGCTCCTCAGCATGAATTTCTGCAGAAGGGTGTTCCACAAAGAGGGACACAATTTTTGGCTCATCTGTTGCTTTACAGGTGGAGAGCTGGCAGAGGATCTGGGAGCACATTCCTCACTAGGACCTATGGCAACAAAGAATACACTCTCTACCTTTCCCTCTTGTTTCTCCTTAAACACAAAAAGGAAAAGAAAATTCAAGGGTTGTGCTTTATCCCATGCAGTTGCATAGATTGAGAGGAAAGAAAATCACATGGCCTCCTGTCCATGCCTCTCCAAAAAAACTAACCAAAGCACGAAGAATTGGGCTGCCCTTAACCTACAGGACATGATCCTGAATACTTGCTTTGCAACCTAAACTTCTGACTAATGCTTATCTTTAAGCATCTATAACTGCCAGCCCTATTAGGATAAATAAGTGAAACAAATCTGAGGGCAAAATGATGGAGAGAAGCAAAGCAAGGAAACGCCTATATTTTTATGACTATTCACAGGAGATGGATTCTTCTCAGCGCCTTATCATCAGTCTTATAATCACTAGCTACTCAGAAGCTCCTCTTTGCTACACTCAGGGTCAGAACAAACACGCTGGATCGTATTTGTGTATGCTTGTTTTTTGTGCAAGCGCAGGTAAGGTGCGCAGGTAAGGTAAAGGGAAGAATGAAATGTTAGGAATGCCAGTGTTGTAATTCCACCCACTTTGCTTCACAGTGAGATTTTCCTGCGTTCCAGGTACTGCCCATTTATCTGTAACTGTGCCATTGCCTCTCCTATTCCTCTTAATCCAGACAGTGCAGTAAGGTTAATGCAGAGGCTGGCCAGGGAATCTTTTTTCATTATGCCAAAAAGATTCACCAAAATACGTCTGTGTAAAAAACTTAATGATGAATTCACAAAGCCTCCTGTAAATGCCTAAGGAGTTTGCACCCTATAAATATTTAAAACAAATATCTCCCAATACATAAACACTCTCATTTCCTGCTGATAAACCCAGACGCATCAGCAGGGGTGGAGGGAAGGCAGTTATCTTTGCTCAGATGCTGTTTAGCATATCCCTAGATGCAATGGAACTTTTTGTGTTAATTCTTCCTTTTCACTTATCCTTTTCATCATCATATAGCATTTCAAAAATGCAGGAGATGTAATCCAGCTCCTAATCTTAGCTAATGTGAGCTGTGTCTAATTAAAAACTCATCAGTGTAGAAATATGTTTTGTTCACAGCCAAAGTTAAAAAAAAAACAACCACCCTTAAAAATTCCATCCTGCAATTTTGCTACTTTTATTTCTTGTGCATGATCTGTGCAATTAGACAGTACTTTACCTCAATTAAACAACATCACATACTTGCAAAAAGAAGTCTTGTTTACACTAAACAGTTTGGGAAGAGAAAAGCTGTTTTCTAACAAGGAGTCAGCTCATCCACTACCTAAAAGTAACAACTCAGGGGCAATAAAGGAGCTCCCAACAGCTCAGTGTAGTATTACACAGCAGCAGAGAATGAATAATAATAATAATAAAAAGGTATCGAGTTCTACCTAGAAAGGAAATTCTACACAGGCAGAGTGTTTCTGTATAATGAACAGAGTGGCACCGATTTCTGCCTAGCGGAACAGCGCATCTGGCTAGTAAGGGTCTCCAAATAATGAGGCCTCTTTTTTCTGTCTCAGCTGTGCAGTCCCCGCTCTGATCCTGCCACGCAACAACTGCAGGTTGGATTCAGGGAGTGAACGGATTCGGCAAGTGCTGCCATTGTGTCTGAGGCACTTGGGCTCCTCTGAATGCTCTGCTTGGTAGTTGAACCCTGGCTCTGCTCTTCTGACCTCGTGCCATCTCTGAAAGGACACAAGGACAGCCAGATATAGAGAACTAGCTCCAGCATCTTGGAGTCTGGCCCTGTCCCAGAACTCCAGGAGATGCTTCACTGCCCTCTCCCGAGATCTACCAGGTGGCGGGTGAAGGCCCAGAAGCGTGCAGACTGTTGCCTTTGAAATTTTGTAATTTAAATCCACTGCAAAGCTCAAGTACATACATTGTTTACTTATCAGTATTTGTTTGCATTGCTGCATTTCTACCGTTCCTACTTAGAGAACAGCCTCCCTCTCCCCCGCTTCCAGAACAATGCCTTGCAGGGAAACGCTTATTAATGCACTTGGGAGAGCTGCTGCTGCCTTTGCGTGGGAAAGTGCCGATCGCATGTGGAGATAGAGTCAGGTTATATTTCCTCCTTTCTAAGTTCAAGTAAACTTCTTTAATTTATTTGGTAATGCGGAATTACCTTTACAATTAAAATACGCCCTGTCCCTGTGAACCCAGCATAGCAGGGAAAGGGTCCTTGAGCTTTAAAGGCTTTAACCCTTGCAGATCTGGAGAAACAACTTCTTTTCCCCCCTGTGCTATGCTTGAGTCCCTGTAGCAGCAGAGAATGGCACAATAATTGGAGGTGGGTCAGGCAAGCTGGGTGGCTACAAAGATAGGTGTACAGACCTATGCACAATGTCTTATGTCTGCCCTTACAGGTGCAAAAAGGTTTTCATTGTCTATTTCTGTCCTTTGCCTTACACGCCTTGCTTGTTCTAGAGCAAGATCTTCCCGTTCAAGCAGCTCCACAGATTCCCTTATTTCGGTACCATATTGATAAATAGCTGTGGCTGACAGCATGCAAGGGTTGCCTGGTACACTGTAAGGGAACGTCCCATCGAGTATTTTTGGAAGCCATTCATGGGCAGCTGTATTTCCTTTCTTTTAAATACTCCTTTTTACTGTTAGGTAACTAAACTAAACCATCTAAACTATGTATCAGCTGAGCCTTCGTTGTTGATTCTCCAGAGGACACAAAGCCACCATGCCGCAGGACTTACTGTATTAATTTTTTTTAAGTAACCAAATGGAAAGGGAAGTGGGCTTGCCACTGGAAACTTTAAGTTATTATTATCGCTGTGTTATCAAATATCTGCGAGCTAGACTTGTCATCTACTCCTGTATGACACCTACCACAACCAGGGGTCAGGCTTGGCTGCTTGAGGAACCATCATAATAGACAGTGTGGTGAATTAAATTCAGTTCCTCTCCAAAATAGTATGGCATACTTGTTCCACGCTGCTCTATGACTTTGCCTCAGCCAGCTCCATAAGGCTCACAATTGCCCAGTTTGTGTCTTTACTTCTTCCAGTGGTGCATTAACCTATTTAAGGTGAACAAAGTCCAGATCAGACTGGGCTGTATGTACACGTAGTGAAGATAGGAAACTTTAGAGAGACACAGAACTCGTCCAGCCAAGAGCACTGACAAAACTGAAGTATGCCATTAGATCCTACCTGAGGAATACAGGCAAACAGAAGAAAAACCTGTTTCTCTGTGAACAAAGTACTACTTGGGCTGACCTGTTGAGTCAGCAATTCTCCCAATGAGCAACTCTTCCAGGAAGAAGTATCACCCTGAAGGACACCATTTCTGCCATTAGATCTACACCACTACTGCTCTGAGTCCCAGCTGGACCTCAGTTGTCACAGCCCTGAAAGCCTCCTGAGCAGGGTACGCCGTGGAGAGGAGCATTGCTAGACCCCCTGGAACTGGTGTTCCTGCCGTGTGTCTTCTCCTTTTTTTAATATCAATTTCTTTCTGTTTCCCCTTTGTCTTCAGTTTTGTCTACCTGGTAAGTGAATCCTTTGCAGTACCATTAAAGCTCTGTAACCAATGAAGCCATTAACAGCCACATACTAAATAGCACAGAAAAGAGTGGCAAGCTTACTGGGTTGTGGTGGGCTTTAGATTGTCCCTGTCCTCACCCATCAGGGGACTGGAGAAGTGCAAGGAAGAGTCACCATTAGAGGCAGAAACTCCAGTTGTGTGACTGCAAGTGTTTGTTTTCAGGAAGCTGAGCTTGGACTTTAATGGCAACAGTCTAGACCACCTCAATGAACTTGTTTTTTTTCCCCAAAACCACAGTTTCATCCTACTTAAGACTAACTATTTGCTTTCTGTTTCTCTAAATAAAGCAAGCTCTATAACTAAAGGGTTAATGGAATGCTGAATGGAAGCGTTAATACTCTACATTTCAGTGACTTCAATGTTTTTCTTCATTTTTCTGAATCTTTAATGGAAGTTAAAAGATTTTTAATGGTGTTTTTTGCCATGGGACTCAGCTGAAATCTGTGCTCAAAACCCTGAGCCTTGTTTAAGCGTACAGTGACAGGGTCGTGCTAATGCCTTTGACTCGTTAGGCCAATTTATTCCATTTAAATTAACACAACATCGACAAGTCCTTGGCCTCTCTGCTGAGGCGGTCAGCAAGGCTGCCAGTTGTGATGACGGCATTTCCAAGATGAAACCTTGCCTGCTGTGAGCTGCTGGGATGAAAGGAGACTGCTAGACATTTAAATCCAACGTTAAGCAGAAGTGTGATGATGTTTTGGGACTGAACTTGCAGTAAGCTTCCAATTTGTCTTAATTTCTGTGGTACCACATTTCTTTAACAACAGCCTGAATCATACTGTGAAGCTTGTCTTGTTGCACTTTACAGAGTATACCGCAGGGCCTCTTCCTGCATGGCCTGTGTGGTCTGAAGTCTTAATCTATTTATACTCCCCACTTCTATATTCTTTAAAAAAAATAATTTGCAGAGCAGCCCTGTAGTTCTTCATCCCTTGCCCCTTATCCACGTTTGATTCCCCTTCCTCTTGTCTGCTCCCACAGATGTAGATATTAAGAGAATTTATTGCTTTTTACCCTTTCGCAAGGGACGAACCTGGGGACCATGTCTTCCCACCTCTTTCAGTCACCGTGCTGAGTGGCAGGGCTCTCCACAGTGCCTCGCTCTTCTGACCTGGGAGGTTTTATTCCACCTTGTGAGGTTCAGCTTTCACAAGCAGGTGATGCACTACTGTGACATGTGCTCAGCTGTCAAAAGCGGTGAAGTTATGGATGGTAAAATAATTTACTATTTACTAACTGGTATTTTCTGTGAATTGAAGCAGATTCTGTTCAAACAGGGCAATACCTATCCCGACAATTGTATGGAGAGGCAGGCAGAGGCAAGCTTAGAAAGGCTTTTTGCTTTTTTTTTTCCCCCTCAAGATCAGATTTTTGCACAAGCTTTCTACATTTTTGATTCAAAAGTAAGAATAGGTATTAACAATTACAGACACAGGGCCCGCCTCTGCTTTGAGCTCAGCGTAGCCATTTATATCTGTACTAAGCAATGACAGAAAAGCAGCTGAAAGGGAGGCAGAACTCTGCACCTGCTCCCTGGAAGTATAAGTGCCTACAACACACGCTGCAAAGGAGATACAGCCTCACCACGCTCTAGTGTATACACCACGATGTATGATCCATCAAAGCACCGGTAGGAGGAGCATTCCCAGCGCAAGGAACTGTGAAAGGTGGAAGGAAAAGCGACTGAAGCATTCAGTGGTTATAAAGAAGCACTTTAATGTATTTCTGCTTCAATGGCAGAGTAGAGAGTGATGAGGTTGGAGGGAGAAAGGTGTGCAATATGCAGGCAGCGGTGGAAGTAGCAGCGGGGCAAGGTGGAAATTGTGCTGTAGGTAGGTACACAGCACAGCAACGTGGAATGATTTTTTTCTGATGTAAAAAGAAGAGAGCTTTCACACATACCTGTTAATTAATAGGGCACCCTTCACATGCAATATCAATAGCAAGTGCAAAACCTAACTACTTTTTGTTTCTGTTGTAGGAGGTTTTAATCACTGAACAAGCAGTAGATAAGTATGCTGTAGGAAAAGCAATGATAAACACTAAATTTTCACAGTAAGACAGAGTTTTGCCTCTGCTCCTTTGCTGACAAATCCTTCCTATATGAGAAACAGGACAATTTATGGAAGAGATTCAGGTTAGAAGACATGGGGGCAGTGATTCTGCTGCTGCTATTCCTGCATTTCTTACAGGAATGCTCCTGCTCTTTCCAAATATCTTGACAATTAAATTTGATTTCCAGTGGTTTATGTCTGTTTCCCGAGGGTAGGTAGCAGAAATCATGGTCATTTTTAACAGCCTATATAAAGGCAAGTTCATCTCTTTCACTGGGGCAATGGTCACCAGGCGTTATGCAAAGTGAGAAATTCAGGCCCTACCAAAGTGTGCTGGTTTTGGATGGGTAAAGTTAATTTTCTTTATAGTAGCTGGTATGGGGCTACATTTTGGATTTGTGCTGGCAACAGTGTCGGTAATCCAGGGACATTTTTGTTACTGCTGAGCAGTGCTTGCACAGAGTCAAGGCCTTTTCTGCTCCTCACACCACCCCACCAGCGAGTAGGCTGGGGGTGTACGAAAAGCTAGGAGGGGACACAGCAGGAACGGCTGACCCCAACTGACCAAAGGAATATTCCATACTCTATGACATCATGCTCAGCATATAAAGCTGGGGGAAGAAGGAGGAAGAGGGGAACATTCAGAGTTACGGTGTTTGTCTTCCCAAGTAACTGTTACGCGTGATGGAGCCCTGCTTTCCTGGAGAGGGATGAACACCTGCCTGCTGATGGGAAACAGAGAATGAATTCCTTGTTTTGCTTTGCTTACATGTGCGGCTTTTGCTTTACCTATTAAACTGTCTTTATGCCAACCCACAAGTTTTCTCACTTTTCTGATTCTTGCCCCCTCCCCACTGGGGGGAGTAAGCAAGCAGCTGTGTGCTGCTTAGTTGCTGGATGGGGTTAAACCATGGCACAAAAGACAGTGGGAGTTTTGAACAAGGCAGCAGTGGGGCTGAGCTCCACTCAATCGACAGGATGACCTGATCCCACAGGACCTGCTTGCAGGCTGCATTACTTGAAGTTGAGACAATGGAAAGCCCGGCTGCGATCAGCTCGATCTCAGAATCAACCCACTGAGCAGAGCTGGAAATTCCTCTGCATCACCACTCAGACTGTCTCCTGAATTGCAAAAGTTGTTAACAATATTTAATAAATAGTAGATGAGAAGGAAATAGACATATTTTAAATAGTTGGGTTTTTTCCTCTTTGATTACTGACAAAGTTAGTTGGAAAGGATCAACATTTTTACTTAAAAATATGCGAACATAATAAAGGAAACATATTTCCCCTGCATCTTCTTTTTTCTTTGTTTGACTTTTCACAGCAGAATTAATTGCCACTTCCTTCCTTATCTGGGAAGAGGGAAGCTTCTGATGTGAAACAGCATTGCAAGGAACACATGGAAGCAGGAGTGGGCATGGGTCTTTGGGACTTGGACAGAAAGATCAGCCACTTTTGGATCAGAGGTGTTGGCAAATTGTTGAATCAATCTGTTGAGACAAAGAACAAATGGACTGCACACTGGATTACTGCCTGGAACACGTTACCTACTGTACAAGGTTACAAATCTAATGTACACAAAATAAGGTCAATCACAGCAGCATCTGATGCATTCAATGTATTTTTGGATGTGTGTCTCTTGTTGATTACACACCTGCGCAGCAGGGCTTGATTCCTGCGTTATGGTTGCTTCTGACTCAGTAGGCACTACAAATAATCAGTGCTCCTTGATTTCCCCACCTCTCTTCCCAGGAAACCTGTTACCTACATTTGGTTTTATGCCAGATCAAAAGCAACTAATTCCATTTTTAACCCCGAAGCTATTTAATAGTTTCCCTCCTCTTCTACTCTTTTCCATCACCATGAGAAGCCAATGACCCATTTTTGAACAGGTCTGTAACAAACCCCCTCCATCACACAATTAACTAGTTTAAAATTGCTCCAAAAGGTCTATTGAATTCACAAAGAGAGAAAATAGCCTTAAAAGCAGGTCTTAGAGTGATAGGAACAGGCAAGCAACTTTGCTGTCATGCAGCTAATCACAGTTCCTACATGTCAAACATTTGGGGTCTGGAAAGGGGGGAATCTCTGCTAAATTTCTTTAGGCAGCACAAAACAAGCTGGAGATATTTCAGTTCTGCCCACACCATCCTCACACATAGATTGCACACAACTCCTGCACAGCTGGGTGAAGACACCTCTCTGCAGAACTGTCCCCTCTCCCCTATGACCAAATGAAGCGTTCTTGATTCTCTACCTCCACATAAAATTCACAGCAGGTACCAAAACACAGGCAGGGTACAATTATTGTAGGCTACTTGACTCACCTACCTTAAAGCTCTGTTGGCTACTGTAGATGTTAGTTTGGACCTTAATTGCCAGCCTGCACGTTGTAGGAGACCTCTGGAAACAAAATGAGCTCTCTGGGAAGGAGCAGATTCCAAGGAGGAGAAAGCTTTGAATAAAGACTTTCTCATGGTCAGAAAAAGAACAGGCAGGATGAGTAGAGGGGAGACTTAGAAACAAGGACATGGTGTTTCCTCTCAGCTTGCTTTTGTTGGTGCAGACCAACGTGCAAACACAACGCAGCAGCTCACAGCCCTGTGGGGCTGCACCTCCTTTGTTTCTGCTTCCCGCAGTACAGGCAGCTTGAGCTGCAGGGATAGAAATCCCTAACAGATAAACAGAAGTCGCGGTCCTATGATACTACAAGGGTTAGCATGGCCATACCTCTAACTGGAATATGTACGGCTGCTTCTTATAGCTTTGTTCAGGAGTTTGTCTTGGAAATTGCAACACTTCAGCGTGTGCTCCTTCCTCAGCGAAGTCCTGGAAGGGCTGGTCACTGAGGAAATTGCCAGCTATGAGGAACCTTACCTTGTAGCAGAGGGAGTGAGTCCCCATTAGCATATTATCATACTCAGTAAAATCTAGTGGGACTGATGAGGGTTTAGGTAGAGCACTCATGGACAACAGATGCTGTCAAAAAATCCTCTTGACCTTCACTGATTCAAAAGGCCATCCTCCCAATGTGCCCAAAGCCAGAGACATTGGTTAAACAGATCACTAAGCATGAGTTTGTGTGAAACTGTTGTAATGATGTGATGTCAAATTTTATACGAACGGGCTGAATGGAGTTACGATGTATTGTCTTTTGACTTTCAGAATGGAGAAGTTCATGGAGATGCTCCAAACATCCATGACTAGAACATTGATACACAGAGAATAAAGAGAACATTTCCGGTGTCAAGTCACAAATTTCATGTAATGAGTGACAAACATGCATTTACCAGGGACTGAACGTGTCACAATAAGTCACATTTTCCTATTTAATCTGATTTTTGCATTTTCCTTCCTAGGAAAGATCATAGGTATTTCAAGTACAGAGGACTAGATACCTGGCCAAATACCATAGTTTTATTTCCACTCCGACTCTTATTCACAATTAATTTTTTTCCATCGCAGCTGTGCTTCACGTGCTACCTCCGCTTACAAAGCTTCAGTCCTTTTCAGGCTAGCAGTAAAAGGAGCTCAGTGAGTTGAAGAATGGCCCTAAAAGTCAGCAGAAGCCTTGACTATATTTGTAGCAGGCTAGCCTATGCACGTCACGCCTGCTTTCAAGGTAGTTCATAAATTAATAAATTATAAGAACACATTAAATACTCCAAATGGTATATAAAATAATGAAGATTATTAAATTATAAAATATGAAATACTATTTTTATTATATATTATATAATATATAAAATATTATAAAACAATAAATTTATTAATAGGGATTCCAACCTACAGCTGACAACACTCTGGGGAAACAGAAATGACTTCACCAAGCCTTTCCCTTTATAAAAATCAAAACAAACTATATGTTTCATCCAGGGTTTAGGCGGGAACAAGGGGTAATTTCTGCCAAACGGTTACTATAAGGACATCCACCCACCCCTGTCATAGGTATTGCGACTGGAAGAAGCCCAGGTGGCTCAAACAATGTTTATCAAGCCTGTCTTGATAGAGTGACTGTCTTTTCCTGAGCTGATGTTGGTGCTTTCAAACAGATCGATTGCATTCAGTCAAGATGACGGTGTTCATTCTGCAACACCTCCCTGACCCGCAGGATATTTTGCTTTTCTGCAATGCACTGCAGTGACTGCATGGGTAAGACACGTCCCTTTGGCTTGTCATTTATCTGGCAAGCTTATGTATCCACAAGCATGTCAACACCTCTTTGGATATTAGCGGGAGTATAAATGTTGGTTTATGCTAATAAGTAATACAATGAAAAACAAAGAAAAGGTCAGAAACTGTAGTTTTATATTAAGTGTGATTTCCCAAGACAAAATAAATCCAATTCATGGCACATGCTTACAGTTTTCCAAGAGATATATTTATAGCTGTGAATATGTACTTTGGCTAACCCTATTGTAATCACAGAGAAGGGAAGAGGGTTGTTTTTTTCACTTTTAAAGAAAAAGAGGGAGGTTAATTGGTTCTGCTAGCTGAAGGGCTGTGTGCCAGGCAGTGGGAGCATGCATTGAATGGAAGAGCTACAGAGAAAAACGAGCCAGTCTACATGATGAAAATATCCACCTAATGCCTTGGGATAAAGAGAAAAAAACCACCATTATAAATAAAATAAAATAATATAATATAAAATAAAATAAAACAAAACAAAATAAAATAAAATAAAGAAATCTCTGGTGCAGTGTTATTAACCAGCATCTTGTGCAAATAATGAATAACTGTTTGCTTAGGAGGGTAAAGAACATATTGTTTCTTTGCTGTAATTGCTAGAAGAGGAGGTCATGGCAAGACCGAAGTATTGCTCAGTCATCGCCATCATATTTACCCTTTCCGGCCCAGACACTCTAGATCCCAAACTAGCTAAAGGCGTTTCATCTTTAAAGGTTTCATGATCACAAAGAACAAATCTGACTTATTTTCTCCATTTAAATCAGAGATGAATGATTTGTGTGAGCAAAAGAGCAGTGCAGTAAAAGCAAGCAGGAGTAGACCTCATAGGCCTTGAAGGAAAATCACAGAAGAAAGAGACAGTTACTCCATGGCCATGTTTCACAGACACTGGCCATCACAAACATATACATAAACCCAGTACGAAATATCTACAGAAAGATGGGGAGTTTTTGGTAAACAAAAAAGAATTTCTACATAATTTTTCTGTTTATCCAACTTTTTTTCTGCTTAGTTGCAAGGAGCCCATGGGCAAGACACACAATTTTGTGTAGGAAAATTATCTTTAATTGTCTTCTTTCTTCTCATTCTGTCCAGCCCTCTGTCTCTCTATCCTTTCTTTCCTTCTTTGTCAGAAACTGCAATTCTCCTTCAACACTACCTGCTTTGGAGAGTCTCTCAGTGTACTTATCCATGACTCTTCATTTAAGGTCACACATCATTTCTAACACTGATTGAAAATAGTACCTCATACCATCCCAAGCTGCCCAGACGCCAATGAGAGCACCTGCAGTAGCCCATCCTCAGGACCAGCGTTAGACACCACTTACTGTACTGACATAAATTCTGTTACAGTACTACCAGTTTCTCTCAGGTCTTCATTTCTATTCACAGTCTTACAAAAGCTCAGGAAGTGGTACTACCTCTGTGGTACAGATGGAAGTTTATAAAAATCTATGGAAGGAACGATATGAGCCAGCACCCGTGTGTGACAGCAATTTCCTCCAGACCTAGCTGGAGCCAGAATGCACAGAACTTCAAAGGTTTTTGATTCAATGGGAATTAAGAACCTGAATAGCTTTCAGGATCTGGGACAGCAAGATTGAGAGATAGATGTCTGGAGGATATTTCGGTCTGACTCTACACAGACCTAAGCCACTCAAGGTTTTAAGTCCCCCTTTCAAACATGACCTTCATTTAACAGCTTAGGATCACACCTTTTCCGTGATTTTCACAGGAATGTCCACCTGGAAGAACAGGAGTTGGCAGCTTGCAAGACACAGTCTTTTACTGCTAATAGATGTTTTACTTTATTGGATGTCACAACTCCTCGTTTCAGTATTTTTACCAGTAATTGTTAAAATTGTAAAAATTTTGCATTCTGCTCTACAAAGTATGAAACCGTTTAAAAATGGATATCACTAATGCTAACACAAGATTTGGAAATTCTGCTGTGCCAATTCCATGGTGCCCTGCACTGCGGAGGTCAGCCTTCTTTCCTTGCGGCTCTTTTTAAATGGACTTGGGGAAGCGAGACAGTGAGACTACATTTCCTTTGGTAGGTCAGCTGTAATGTTTTGCTTAGTAACTAAAATAAAGTTAAGACATTATTTCCACTGGGATTGAACAGATGCGTAACTTTGAGAGAAACACAGAGAAGCAGACTAGCAAGGAGTTCTTTTTCTTTCATTTCTTATTAGTAAAATACCAAACCACAAAGCACTGAAATATCTTGAGTGAAATTTCTGTTATTTTTAACAGGCTGCAATTACATACTTTTTCATGTGCTTTGGCACATATACAAAACCAATATAATTATATTTTTGTCAGGGTCATACATTAAAAGACAAATCTTAAAAGTTGTCTAACTGATCGAGCTCCGTGCATTGCTGTGTGGATGTCTAGTTGTTGTAAGAATGGGTGGACACTGTGTAGATTAGATGATTTCTTTCCTCAGAGAAAATAGCGTGCATTAATATACATAGTATTCATATACATAATATCCATAAATTCATGGCTTGAAAAAAATAGTAGCTATTTGCAAAAAATATCTTTTGTGGAATTAAATATTAACATTGGAATGATTTTGTTTCCAACATATCTTTATTTTTCTGGAAGGGGTGGCTGTTGTACAAAATTCTCTGTTACTCTCTCCAGTAAAAGGCCACGTTAACATATGCTGAATGACCGAGTTTCCAAATTTTCTACTTTTCCCCTCTTACCTCATAATTATAATTCAGCTGTGCTTGTATTTATGTTAACATAATAATAATTTCTCTTTCTCACTCTTATTACAAAGGACAGGTAGGACATTTATGGGAAAGCATGTTTGAATGACCAGTCCTTGACGTGAATAGCTGGATATGAGCAAATCCAACAGCTGATATCTCCCTTTAGAGTCAGAAGCCGAGCTTACTCTTGTTTTAAAAACCTAACATTCATTTGCTTTATTATCAGCTACCAGGGCTCCGACTGAGGAGCCGAGATCCACAGTCACCTTCCGGCACCTTGTTTTCCAAATAGTCCTTGTTTAGCAGTGAATATTTAAAGGTCCTGACTTAGTGGTGAAATGAAGTATGGAACAAACGATAATCTCTTTTTCATTAGCTTTAAAGTCTATTTTAATAGGCAGAATCAAGGTTAAGCGTGAACGGATTATGATTTGTTTCCACTGCTGAGAGACACAGCATTTGTCCACGCATCAGTCGCAGCCACAGGAACAGGGTCAACTGATGTGGTGACATGCCAGGGTAACGGGACGGCTTCCTACGCCCGAGCTTAGCCGCTTAAAAGTCAGCCCGGGTATCTCAACACCACGCAGCAGTTCATTGCTATTACTGTAGCGCGGACATACCCAATCTCTTGATTTTATGCCTCAGATAACGGGCAGTAAAGAGGAAGCAGGAGAAGCACCAACTGCAGTTGAACATACCCACCACAGAGGAAGCGAGTAACAGGAAGATAACTGGGAGTGACTGGTACCTGCCTTTTGTTTCTCGTTGGATTTAGAAACGTCCTCATACAAGGTCATTGCTCACCCACAGCCTCCTGAATTCTGAGTGAGTTTCATTTGGCTCATAAAAACATTGAGATACCTTTGTAGTGATTTCTACCTGGTGCCAACAAGTGGTGTGCCACCATGCAGAGGCAGCCCTGACGCCAGTGAGTACACGCGTGTGGTGCCATGCCTTTCAGAGACACTAGCTTGGACTCGGAAGGAGATTATTTACCTTCAGAGTCCACGTGCCTTTAGCAAACAGCGTCATTTATCCGTACAGTCTCTCCACGCCTGTGTTTTTCTCCATGCACACCTGATGTGTGGTTAGACGTTCCCCATACTCCTTCCCAATACAACTAGAATGATGAGAATAATGCCTGGCTTAATTCAGTTTATCTTCAGAAGACACGTTTTCCAATGCTTTCAAGGTGGGATCTTTCATTAGTTTGCTTTTGGTTTTTCAAATTGAAACGAGAAGAGTTTTATTTCTTTCTGCATTGTTGTTGCTTTGAGGTCTTTTAGAGGGGAAACATGAAGAATGGAGGACCAAATGAAACAGTTCAATGAGAGCAAATCAGGATAGTAGAAAAACACCATTTTGATTTTACCACTTAAAAAAAAATCTGAAATAAGCAGGGAAATTTCAAAATGTAAATAGTTTGAATGAAAAATGAAAATATTTTCATTTAAAAAAAATCATTCTAAAAGTTCCAAGTAAAACATTCACCTTTTTCCTTCTGTCTTTGTTCTTTTAATGGAACAGTTCTGTAAAGTTCAATGGAAATATATCCCTCCCAATTTACATTTTTCTCCAAAAGAATTGCTTCAGCTAAAAATTGATATGGCTCTGAAAAAAAGAAATTCGAATACATATTATTTTGTCCTTTCTGTGATTTATTTGCTTCCTTGAAAAGAGCAGTCTTTCTCAGCCTTACTGTTTGATGCTCAGGTGAATTTAGAATAGTCAGAACTGAAATTTTCAGAGAATAAATAAAAAAATGAAAACTGGGGAAAAAAAACCCATGTGTTGTAATCATTTGTGACTACTATAGTACACATGGTTGAAAAAGTATATATTTTTAGTAGTTTAACTGCTGAGATGACCAAAACACTGTAACTTCTCATTCACTTTTATGGGAACATTAAAGTTAATGATAAAACTTCATAGAAACTTCAGTCTCATTGATGTCTCTATTTTTAAACCAATTGAAATTTAAGCCATAAAATGTGATTGCATACCCCCTTTTCACAAAATGCTTTACATTTAATTTTTATTTATATGAATTATATGAAAAAAAGGGGAAAAAAGAAAATAAAGGTTATTATATTTAGGTTTTTTTCATTATGGAGATCTTTGCAAACTCCATTGAGACTTTCTATCAGTATAAATAATGAAATCATTCAAGTGGATGATTTTTTTGGGGTTTTTACAGTTCTGTCTTTCAATTAAAAGTTTTTCAACTTTTATTTTACTGCTAGAAAATGCTCATTGCCATTTTAATTTAAGCTAATATGAATTATTTGAACTTTTAAAAGTTCTATTTAATAAAAACATTTAACTGAAGCCTATTTAGTACATATATAATTAAAGCGAGTTAAAATGTCATTAATCAGACTGTTAGATCCTGGTGCTAGATTTGTAAGTTTCTCAGAATGGAAATAAAAATATTTACTTGCCTACATACATGCTCGTCCATATTCCTTAGAAGACAATGGATTTTACTTCTACTATTGAATGCATTCACCTTGCACTACACAAATCCTTAACTGCATTATGGGGTTGAAGAAATGAGCAGTACCTATAGTCAACAAACGCCAACTAGAAATATCAGACCTTGCATTTTTTGCTATTTCCAGACAAGACGGAGAAGAAACTGCAAACTGCACCGTTCTCTATGCTAAAATTGGGCTAATCAAAAACATCCATCAACTTCACACCGTGAAAGAAGTGTTGTGAAAGTAATGTTATAGTACACGGAGTTCTCTGTTGATTTTAGTATTCAACCATGCACCATTGGCATCAGGGACTACAGTATCATTCAGTGTATGTTAAATGATGTTCCACTCCATGCAACACTCTCACACGGCGAGCACATTAAAATGGAAGTAAGAGCTCTGCTTAGGACAGGACGAGCAGTATCATTTCTGTCCAGTGAATTCCCACAACTTGCACCTCGTGGAAGAAGTGAGGCAGACTGACAGAAGGCAAGGAAATTGGTTCTGATGTGGTTTTGCTTTCACATCAGAAAATATTGAAATAAGCACTCAAGATAAATAGTTACCTTTTTCAAAGCTGCCCAGCCTTCCTCCTTCATTGCCAACTCTATCAGTCTGAGAATGGGAGTGAGACATCATTTTGCAAACAGAGGTCATATTGAAAAGAACAATGCCATGCATGACTAATGAAGTTCTCTGATTCATGAGGAAATTTTGATTTACGTTTCAAATCAATAGTGATCTCTACCCAAACCAGCTTTTGAGCAAAGAAGAAAGTGAACTCTGCATTTCCATGGAGATAGTTTGTGAAGCATAACATATGATGGGGCTAATCTTCTTTCCTATGTCATTTCTCACTGCCGAAGTACACGTTACTCCTTGCCAAAAGAGCATGGCAATTCATGAAAGCAATCTATATTTTCCTGTTGGTTATAGTCCGCTCCATATATATCTAAATAAGTGAAATTCTTTATTATCCAATTATTGATATTACTTTATATAGTTTTATGTCTTACATATAAATGAGATAGATTGTAGTCCTAAATATGGAATAGTTTCCATAATAGCTTAAAAGGAGAAAAGCAAGGCAATGCTATCACTAATAAAACTTTCTCATCAACATTATATTACTTAAAATATCCTTCCCTTTAGCTATGAAAGGTTTGGTTTGCGTACCTCCTCTATGGTTTGACTTCCGTTTCCTGTGCAGGGTATAAAGTTGGCAGTCTCAGTTATGGTTCATGGGGAAAATGTTTTGGGGTTTTTTGCTTTCTTTTGTGTCCATGATATTTGCCAAGGACAGCTTCTTAGCTCTCAGTACAGCTGAAAGTTTGAGTTGTACCGGGGAGACAAATACAAATGGTTACACCAAAACAGATGCAAACCCATGTGGCCATCACCTCTTCCGTTTACATGAACATCACCGCACTGAATGAGCAGCACCAAAGCTTTGGGAGTGGTTAAAAACATTTACTCTGCTCTGGTAAAAAAGAAACAGAAAACAGTCCCTCATTTAAACAAATGTCCGAATTCCCAACAGTGGAGCAGGTACCCGGAGCGTATGCCTCCATCAAATTGCGGGAATGGATGCGTTTCGAGACAAGCTGATGGGAATTAGTGACAAGAATGTGTCTTAGCTGCTATCTTATTTTTGCTAGTCATGCAGATCTGGCACAGAGCGTGCCTGAGCTGGATTCTACTCTCGTTCACAACAAACCTGTTAACCCAGCTGCAGCTGCCAGTCCAGATGTGC
This sequence comes from Dromas ardeola, assembly GCA_013398915.1. Lineage (NCBI taxonomy): Eukaryota > Metazoa > Chordata > Aves > Charadriiformes > Dromadidae > Dromas > Dromas ardeola. The sequence goes on along the minus strand of VYZM01002523.1, from coordinate 507,196 downwards.
CTCCATGGCCCCTGTTGCAGTTCCACTGTCTACATCCCTTCAGGGATACGCAGGGAAAAAAAAAGTGATGTGAACTGAGGCATCTGATGGCAATGAAGTTGCAAAAATGTAAATTAGGAAAGATTTTGCCCCGCTAGAATTTTTGTTACAGATGAAGTTATCTCCGGCAGGCAGAACAAAGATGGATTTTCAGATGCTAACAGTGGCAGCAGCTGAAAGCACTGGCCATTAGGAAATTCCTAGCGCACCTTGCCTCTGACCTTTGTGAGCAGATACTCCAAACTCTCACGGTGCTGCTTTCACAGGTACAAGTTTCAAACCATAATTGCAATTTAAACCTGGAAGCATGCACACTGCTGAGTGCATGTGAGGTGCCTCCTGCTGCTTGCCTGCACTTCAGAGTTTTTCGTTTGCCTAGTGGGGTGCACTCTCCAGGTATTAGTATCACGTTAAATCCTAGTACAGGATTATACAGATGACAGAAAGTACTAAATTACTGAGGAATGCGCTACGTAGAAAGAGGAAAAATGTGAAGAAAAACGGCACCAAAAATATCACACAAAAACTCTCATTCAGTAAGAACGTCCTCAAACCCTGTCGCTATCCTTTCCAAAGACTAAAAGGTGCTTTGACCTTGTCTTCAAAGGTAAACCCCAGAGCATTTCATAGCAAACCACAATGTTTCCTTCTCTCTGTAACTTTTTGGCTGGTTAGAAGTCAGCTAAAGAGGAAGCAAAAAACATGAAAGCTGCCACTCACCTAGCCTAACTCCTCTCTGGAATAGTCATGGGTGCAGAATAAGGACATAAATAGTATTAAACTGAATTCTGTGGTTTAGATACAGAATCAAAGAGAGTACAGTGAGGAGATGAAGGATTAGATCTATTACTGTGTTTAAAAAACAAGTGGAAAAGGCAAAGGAAGAGCCAAGTCACCTTTATTTGACAGCAGCTCCACACAGCTGTTTTCTTTTCTGAAGGAAAGGGAAGAACAGGGTTTATTTTTTCCAAGTGAAACTGCAAGTGGAAATTTGAGATAAAGATAACCTAATTATATAAGTGGATTTTAGCTCTGACAGCAAGGTTAATGATCCAACACTTGGAAGTATGCCAGGACACATTAGTGACCATAAGCAATCATAAACTTGGTTTTACAGTTAAGTGAAAGAGGCCCTGCAGTACAGCATCTCTTCTCATCCTGGTGAAACATTGGCTACGTACTGAGTTGGGAAAAATAAAACTTTTGCATTCAGTAACATCCTTTCCTGTGATAGCTGAGTTGTATCTGGAAATCACACACTTGAATTCCAATAGCAATCCTATTTCAGTTACAATACTGTATTATTATTATAATTTTCTTGTTGGTTTTGTTCTTTATATTCTGAAATACAGCACTATAGAGGGATAGTAGAAGCCCCACTGTTCTCCCTCAAGGAGTGTTAAACTCAATAGTACATGAACTTGAATGCAAAGGAGACAGAGAGAAGGGGACTAAGGCCAGTTACCACATTGCAAGATACACACTGCGGCATTAGCTGGAAACTGCGGAGAGGGGAAAACTCTCCCAAATCTTTTTTCTTAATTTTGAGAAAATTAAAGTCAACTATTTAGACAGAAGTGGGTGATACGAGAGGAAGCATGTGCTGTGATCCCAGCTCTAGATGATACAGCTGCCCACGAAAAGACAGTAGAGAGTTGAAAAATGCCAAGGGAACAAACAGCAGGTCTAAAGCAAGTAAGGGGAGAATAAACAGCAAGCTGACAGAGCAGACAAGAAAAATAAATCAGTCAAACACTCGAATTAAAAGAAGAGAAAAACCTAGAGAACTCTGTCAGTTTAACATAGCTTTTAAGGTGTCTAGCATGACGGAACCTTAGGAGAAAAAGATTATTTCAGTAAGAAATACTGACGACCTTTCCTGCTGCACAAGGAGTCCTACAAAGAAGCCTTGGCAGGTTGGAGCTGGGAGGGACCTCTGAACAAGCCCAGGAATGACAAACAAAGGGAGTGGGCTTAGGTCAAAAACTTGCATAGTACTAGCCTGAAAATGGAAAACCAGACCATTACAATACAGATAGAAAGACAGATAGATCAGAAACTGAAGATAAACAGGACCTGATTTCATTAAATAAGAACTCAGCCTATGATAAGCAGGATATTGCTTGGGCAAACAGTGCACAGGCAAAACTTTTCCAAGAGCAACTATATTCAACAGTTATCTTTGTTTATATTCACTGTAAATATACTTTCCTAATGTATGTCACAGTAATAGCTCCTAATTTTTCTCTCTCACTGGATTTACACTTTCGTAAGTGCATTGGCTTCATCAGTGGGCCTCCCAAATTGCCACAGGCTACGTGAGAGCAGCTTATACAAGCCCACTGTAAAAGAAACACATTTTCTCTACAGGCACTGCAAACACAATTCTGTTTCACTCCTACTTGCAAATTCCCAGAGCTCCTTTGTGTCATTTTTCATTTCTGAATCCTTCCAAATTTACTTCCATTCCTTCTCATAATTTCGTTGGAGCCCATCGGTGCTTGTAGCAGAGCACAACAACATATATTTTCAAAGCGATGGGAAACACAACAACCACATATCCCCATATGAGCCCTGAGCAGTCCACCCCGGCTCCCTGCAGAGCCCGGCGCTGAATTTGAGCGAGAACAGTTGATTTCAGGTTACCGGATTGACTCCCAATAATGCTGGCTACCAGTAGACCAGGGCTGTGGCTTCCTCAGCATCTCTTCCGCATCTTGGCAGCTATTTGCTTTCTGGTTTTCTGCTTTAAGCTCACCCACAGGTACCCTTTGGAACAGGGGTCCATTACAGCTGCAGACCATAAACACCAGGAGCTGCCCACGCTGCCCTATGAGGTGCAAGCAGGGATCGGGCCACACGCAGTGGGCACAGCGAAGGGGGAACAGGGGGGCAGCAGTACCTGAGCACAGCGAGCTGCTCCCCGCTAACTCTCATTAACTTCTCCGGCTCCATTCTCTGCCTAGTGGCTAAACGCTACAGCTGCCTGTCAGTATCAAAGCACGAGGTTAATGGTTATATTCGCAGCAGGAGTCTTTTTCTCAGTTCACATCAAAACTGATGTGTCCTGAAGAGCCAGTCATGTATTCCTTCATGCTTTAACCCCCCCGACTTCATTGGGAAATTTGACTGACCAAGCAACGCAACACAAAAGTTTCAGTGTCAGCTTCAAGACTCAGGGAAACCCAAGAAAATGCTCTGATTCATTTTAGTGGCCCTTAGAAGGTAAACTTACAATTATTTCTATGATTATATCATGTAGATTTTTATAGTTTGCAAGCAAGAATCATTTATGCTGGGCAAAGACCAGTGGTGCTTTCTGTATTTCTCTCCAAGTATCTTGCCTTACTACAATGTTGCTATTCTCTGCCTCTGACATAAACTGAATATTTAAAAGATATAATTTTAGGCTTGTTTTGACTGAGCTCCAGCTAATTCATCTTCCTCCATTCCCTATCTCTCCTTGGCACTGAGAAAGCCTATACGCAACACTATCTGTATTTCACAGATATAGGAAGCTATGGAAGAACAGGATGAAGAAGGAAGAACTACATAAAAAAGATTTCACTGTTTCTGAAAGGATGATCATATGCTCATGTTCAAAGACAGGAGGAAATCTTGTCAATATCTGCCAATATGATGTAGAAAATACTCAAGCTGTATTTAAATAAGGTACCAGGAAATCAATTAATAAAAATACTTATGTAAATACAATGAATTTATGCTTAGTTTTAAATCAAATGTCCTTCTGGGGAGAAGGAAGAATTGAGCTGATGAGGAAGGCATGAAGAATGTGAGCCTTTATTGGACGAGCTAGCCCCACACCAGGAAGGGATGGAGGGTATTCACACCAGGCAGAGTGGCATGTTGACATAACTATGGGGTATCAAGGACCTACAGAGCCTACGGCTCATTCACAGCAAACACAGGCATTTCTACAGATGGTAACTATATTAGCCTTACTGAATTTACTGTGCTAAGCATGGCCTTCCCGCTCTGGGACTGAATTGGGTTGGGCAGAGCCAAGCTGGGTATACCCCAGCCCATGGTTGTGCCTTCCAAACAGCCCTCAGTTTACTGAAGGGGTTGCTGGTGCAAAGTGGGCATGAGCCAGAGCCTTTCCTCTTGTCTGTAAATGGCAGAAGCAGAAGGTAATACCAAATGCCTACACTACTCTCGAGGAAGTATCAAACAAAGGAGACATGAGGCACGGTGGAGAGGCATGGTGAAAAAACTGCAGATGCAAGGCTACTTTCTCACTGCCAGGACAAGGTGAAGGTGAAAGGTCTTTGTATAGCTTCCTTTTCAGATGATTATACACATAAACTAGGAATAAATTGGGAATAAGTTAGCAACAGACTAACCAGGAGATGCTCAGGAAGACCTTACTAAAAAGTCAATGCATGTGTCACTTCAAAAACAAAAAATCCATTATTGTCACTTTCTTTTTGAAAATACTATTTGAACACAGTCCTAAATATAAGAGCTTATTGTTAATTTGAAAAAAAAAACAAACAAACAAGCCAACCAACAGCTGCATGAGAATAGAAGTGAGTTTGAGATTGCAGTTCTCACTTGCACTAGCACATCTGGATAGCTGGACAGAGGTGCCAAACGCAAAGCATAAAGGTGGGAACAGGCAGCGACATTTTCCAGACGTTGGTAGTGACAGTGGCACTTAATCTGTAGATGTTCACTACACAAAAGAGCTAATGTCTGTTTTTTATGAGGGCTGAAAACCTTGAAAAGCTGGAACTTCTAAGGGTGAGGGAGGTTAGCCCTTTAGCATCTGAGCCATTATTTGTCTGAGGCTGAGCGTGCAGAAACTGAGCCCTCCTAAATCTGTGTGCAAGCCTGAAAATGCTGACTTTAACTTTTTAACCCTCTGCTAATTTGCCAAAGTAATTTTTTATTTCCCTGCTCACTGTACCTGCAGCATGTACCCTGCTAGATGACTGCAGCATCTCCAGAGGAAATACCTTTTCCATCTACAGAAACAAATGTTATCGAGCTGGCAGGCTGAACGGAAAGAGTTCACTTTCTGCCCAGAGACACCTGCCTCGGGCATCACGTCCCTGACATTCAGTTTTCAGTGCCTGTGGCTTTGCCCCTCCCAGGCTGCTATTATCAGCCATCCTATATTCTCACGTTCCATGTATCTGCCAACAGATGTAGCAAAATTAAACCACATCTGGTGGATAATGTCTTAAGTTTCCTGCGCTGTTTAGGTCTCTTTGGCCTACAGTCTCCAAAGACAGATTTAAACTGCTGGTTTGCCTACGGCTTCAATCAGAGCTGCTCACAGAGCTACGTGTGTGTGTGTGAGCCTTCCCCTGAAGTCATTTTCCATGTTCCCTGTTTACAACAACCAGGCACTTCAGCACAAACTGGTTTTGACAGGGGAATAACATGTGTACTGTGCGGGAATATTTAGCACGAAAGATGTTCACTTTGCTGGAATTAGCATAGGAAAACTCTGCCCAGGGCCCTGACTGGGGAGCCTCGTCTGATCTGCAGTAAGTGCAAATGGACAAACAAATTATTTCCATTCCCCAAGACACTCTGCAGAATTTGCACAATTTCAAAGCTAGGTGGGAGGAGGAGTTTTACAAAGCCTTGGGGCAAGGTACTCAGAGGGGCTGTGAAATGCCAAAAGGATTTCTCAGTGGGCAAAACAAAGGTTATGTTTTAATACAGGAGAAAGATCTCAGATAATCAAGGGAGACCTTAAGATTTCCTCCTGCTGCTCACCACTTGATGCTACCAAAACATATGTTTTGTTACCTCTCAGGAGGCACAAATTAATGCTATATTTGGCTGTCAGTGAGTTTCTATTGGTTTTCTTCTATTCAGCAATCGCTGTCCTAGAGATGTCTCAATTCTTGTACAGGCAAGAATGTTTTTACTGATAAAATTCCCCTAGGAATAACACCAAGTAGCCTTCAATTCACCCCAAAAATATGCAGGCATATTACCAAATTGTTAGCTATTTGGACAATGAAGAATCTACATATAATCAGGCTTNATTTTATATGCGTTTTTTTTTTTTTTTTTTTCTTTCTCCTTTTTTGGACTTTGAGACTCAAATCCCATTCCCCTTTGGGCTTCTGTGCAGGGTGTAGGCAGATCCCTCCTCTGCCTCTATCCTGCAGCACACTCATCCCTGTCCTGGATGCTGTCACTTAGCTGGCCATGTGAGACAACAGCTCTGTAACCAGTCTTGCTGGGCTGTGAACAAAGAATGTTTTCTATTTGTATTACTGGTGCTAAGTAAATGTTAGTATTTGCCTGATAAAAGCAGTTCTTAGTAATGAAAGAAACCATGTGGTGGGCATGAACCTTGGTGTGTTCTTAATCCATTAAATGGGCAAACTGAAGGGACAGTTCAGGGTCTCGTGCCTGACTATTCCTTGCTCTGCCAGAGCAGATTTCTGCCCTATTTGAAAGAAGCGATATCTATTCCAAGAGATAAAGGAATTTCTTGATTTTCTGTCTCTCTGTGCCCCAGCTTGAAATTCATAAAGAAAAGATTCCCTGAAGTTATTTAACAGTAAGCAGTTCTGAGAAAGCCGGAAATCAAATATAATAGATATTTTCTGGTACTGAGATGTTGCTGTGGATGTGGAAAAGGATTACATGATCTTTTTAGCTCCCTGCCAGACAATCTCCTATGATTATATGCAATCAAAAAACCCCTAAATCAGTCAGCCAATACTTCTCCTAAATACTCCATGGTTCCCTTTTCTTCCCTGAGTACCATTTCTGATGGCAGAGAAGGGCGACTTGGTTAGTTTTTAAGGTGTGAGCGAAAGACTGGAGTTGGTTTTCATTTATCCCAAGCTATTTTACCAACTATTCATGCTTTCGGTTTTGTAAATAGTGGGTCATTGAGTGGTCAGTTCTCTTGCTCTTTGGGCTGATTTGGCATTTAATCTTCAGAAATTTGGGTGTGGGCTATTTGAGCCTTAGTTCCAGCTGCAGCACTGAATTCCTCAATAGCTATTAGAATATCACTAATGCTTCCTGTCTCAGCCACCACTGCCACTAAGTAGCGGCTACCACTTCTTCATTTGCTTCCTCTGCTGTTCACCACTGACCAGCTGTGAATTACTGTTCCTTGGCCACCAACCACAACTTTCTAGGGAGAAATGTAATTTATAGACTTATAGTTATCTACACATCCTCAGACTACTCCATCTTCCATGTTATAATCCACATTATAATGTAGTATATCACAATTTGTCCGACATCCCAAAGCAGAACATCAATGCTGTGGTCCCCACTCCCTTCCCTTGGTCCTACACTGTCCTTCTGCCCTGGGATCCCAATTGTATGCCCACATTTTCTTCCTCCACTTCCACAAACCAGGACCAGGACCCCAGGCCATAGTTTGTGGTCTCCATAAGTAATAAATTCTAAATCTTGGTTATACTCTCCTGTACGTTAGTTGCCACTTTAATTAGGCAATAATTTCAATCCAATCCATAGTGCTATTCCAGAGCTAGTGTAATGAAGATGAGAAACCTCCTCTTTCTACAGTGTTAAGTAAATTGTTATCAGATGACATCTGCATGATGACATGTGTGAAGAGAGGTATTGGTCCCAGCTCACCCTGCTTTTGGCACTTGCATGGCATTCTTACCTGCCTGCTACAGCTCACATTGCTTCCCTTCAGACCATGACACTGTTTTTGCATGTTCAGACCCTCAGTTAAATTAGAAAGTTATCATAGTCCTACAAAAAAATCCTAAGACCAAATGAAAGTTAGCAAGCACCATGCGTCTTTCCACTTTGCATTATTAACTGTGGCACCCTTGCTTTAGATGCCGTGGTAACAAGTAAGGCAGGACACAGCCTGACTTTTTAGTTCCAGCTTTATTTATTTATCCTACCTCCAACAGGACTTTGCAAAATCCTGCAAGTATTTTCAGGAAAATATGTTTATTCAAAATCTTCCAGTATTTCCTCAAAGGTTAAAAAAAGCTGGATTAAATTCTTACAAAACATTTATTTCCCTCATCCCATTTTGTTGGTGAAAGGGAAAAAACATTGGTAGAAGAAAGAAAAATCCTAAAAAACTGACTAATGAAAAATAAATTAAAACCAGTTCTGATGACGCCTTAGCTCTGATCCTAGAAAAAATTGTGAGCAGTATCAAGTTAAGCAGAATTTTAATCTAATTTTTTAAACTAAAAAAAGGCTTGCTTTATAGGTTCTGCTCAACAGGGGTGGCTCACATTTACTGCATACTCCGTATCTACTACTGGTCATGATTTCTCTTCTGACTTCCAAGACAAAGCTGCTTTCCCAAAGAGTAGTAGCTGGTTTGTAGGTCACCTGCTTTGCTTCCCCTTTGACTCTTCTGTACAGCTCTTCTCAGATTTTTCTGTGCTTCCTCCCCCTTCTGCCCTTTGTCCACCCTTGGTTTCTAGACGGCATTGCAGTATTGTTCCTGCTCACTTTTCAGCTATTGAGAGACATATATTTTTAGCAGGCATATCTCTTCTCATCTGCTTGGAGGCAAGTGATCATGATAGTGGGAGAGCACCACAGACAGACCGGATCATCATGCTTCCTAATGGCAGCCGAACCTTTATGCCTCAGCCTTGGGATGGGTGGGAGGAGAGGGATCTTCCTGACACCCACCCACGTCCAGTGAGAACTCAGAGGAACCCTTCCGCTAACACTCAAATCGATTTTCAATCAAATCATACCATATGCTTAATTTAAAAGCAGTGAGATTTTAAAATTGTGACACAACTGCAGTTAATTTTGTTCTTTTCAGAGTCTTATCAGATGATAACCAGATAACAGATTCAAATCTTTTTTCCTGCAGTTATGAGGTATTGAAAAGTTTTTGTTCCCTTTTTGTGATAAAAAATGGTTTCTGGTCTGACGTGATTGTAAGACCCGAAGTAGTGAGTAAAATATAAAATAAAATTTAAAAAAGAGTGCGTATTGATAACACCCAAACTGACTAAAATATAGAGATTTAAAAGTAGTAAACTGGTGCCTTTGCTCTACATAGCTGAAATGAGAATAGGATGCTTACAAAATTAAAAAGGCAAGACAAAAAAAAAACGCAGTTTTTCCACTTCATTGAATTGTAATGTCAGTATTAGAACTACTAGTTTAATATATATATGGACTGTTTATCAAGAAAAAAAAAAGTCATCATTTTGTTCAAGTAGAGAAATGACCATCATTCAATAGGTGGGACAGACTGGCCTTTCCACAGCACCTGGCTCAGATGTCACCTATTCAAGATGTCAGATTACATGGATGGGCAGGTAAAGGGAACATTATCGTTGTGCGAATTCATTTGTTGCTTAAAAATGGGGCTTTGCAATATGAGAGGACATGCAGAAGATAATATTCAAATTAGGTGGAAATAACTATAATGAATCAGGCTGTCAAAACCTAAGCTTCATACTGGATACTTTCTTAAACCTGAGCATTAGAATTCAAAACATTTTGTACATACAAATTCCTTTTGTGTATCCTTATGTGGAAAGTGGACTAAATCTTGGATTGTTTCCTGAAAAATGCGCAAAAGGTTAATATATTCCACCACATACAGGCCTTGTTTCACACAATTTGAGCAATTTAGTTATGCAAGTATTAGATATGCAGCGGGTAACTCCAACAGGAGCTATGGTTTAATATAGTTTAGTGTCAACAATCTGACAAACTGACAGGTAAGCTAGAACTATTTAAGTCAAAAATAAAAAAAAGGCAGAACAGCATGATTTATAGAGAACAAAAGTTCATCCTTGGGTCCGCTCCTAGTTATACTCGCATGAATCAGAAGTAACTTCAACAAAACAAGACTGGAGGAGCAGACATTTGCTGTTGAACTGCACAAGTCCCGGAAAACGAACTTCAGTGCTCTTGATATTTACATTTGCCTTTTAATGTCATTCTTCGGATTTTCATGTTTAGTGTTCTATACAGATTTAACTGGGCTCCCAGACAAAAATACATAATTATGAAGTTTTCTAAAACCTGTATTATTTCATTCACTGACCATCTGCTGGATAAATACCTAATTAATTCTCTTTGCTATTTATAGATCATATCGCTATATGTTCCAAAAAGAGCTGCTTCAGCCTTTTGGGTAAATACTGAATAAATCTGAAACAAAAATGTTTAGGTATTTTAAAAGTAAAATTAAATGAACTCTTCTAAAGTGCAGCAAAGATATTAAAAGGGGTTTTTTTGTTTGTTTGTTGTTGAATCCTTTATAAATGAAGGAAAAATTTCATGCCATTTGTTGCTCTTTTACTCGTGTAAGACAGAACTCAGACCCCAGAACTGCCTGTGCCAGTGCTGTGGAAAGCATTTGGTGTTCAAAGTCAGAAGCACACAGCTGATCCTTCTCTGCCCAAGACCCGCATGGCGAACACACGCTTTGCATAAGAAGAGAAATGCCAAAAGAACAGAATGGAGCCCGACAAGAAATACCATTATCACCATTGCCATGTTTACCCATGGACAGCCCCTCACAAACACACACCGTTTCACATGGTATAAACAGGGTCCCAATCTGATCTTGTCATTAGGAGGCTCATGGAAGGGAAAAGAGTGAAAACAGACCGATAATAATTGAAGAAAGAAAACCTTGGCTTGCTGTAGCTGTTCAGGGGAGATGAGTTTGGGATCTTCCCTGCCTGAGTCACTCTCCGCTTTTGCTGCCTGCCACAAAAACAAACTACATTTGCAAGCTGGAGTGCCCGGCCATGCCATGTCTGCCTACATAGTTACGGGCTAAAGCATCTTGGCCAGCAAAGAATGTCCCCTCACTTATGCCAGCCTAACTTGCCATACCCACTATGCACAAGGTATGCAGTAGATACATTTCCAGCACGTTGGTCCTAGAGCTGATGATCACTTTTTGTTGAAGTGTATACAAGAGAATATGGAGGATAATTTGGGCAAAACAGAGGCTGTTGAACTGGGCACGCAACTGGATGACAGCAGCGCTTTTCTCCTGATTGCCGTCTTAGGAAAGCTACACTGTAAATCTCTTTTTCCAACCTTTTAATAAGGTTAATAATATGCCAGATCTTGCAGATTTGTATTTTCCATTAGCCTGTACAGTCCTTCAACCAAACATTAAAAGCCTGTAAGTGGAAGGATGCTCCTTGCCTGCTAAACATATATTTCTGATGATCAGTGTCTGCTCCTGTGTATAGGGGCATTTTGTATGTTACATTTTATACAATATTTGCACAGATCTGGAAGGTGGTAAACCATTTCTTCTTATTGGGTTACAGCTGTTCCTCCATGATTTCTGAGCTAAATACTCATTAAGTCATTCTTATCAACAAATTAATATGTGTGGTTTTTTTAAGAACCCGTTCAGAATGCTAATTTTAGGAAGACATTTGAACGAGAAGCAAAATTTCCCTATATGCAATTTATATATCCACTTGAAAATATGAGTTTGTAATGAAATGCTGAGAGATCCTTAATTATTGCTGCTTTAGTGGTGCCATTATAATACTAAGAAGAGACCATCTAAAGAATAATTCCCTTCACCAGCAATTTGCTGACTACACACCTGCTTCAGCAAATGAACACAGAATAGTGTCAAAGCATCCTTTTTGACTTAGTGCTGCTTTCCCACTCCCTTAGTCTCGCTATATCTTGCACATGACTGACAAGTATATCTGGAAAATAATAAAAAGTGAGAAAAAAAATAGCCTCCTAGTTAGCATTTCTGCTGATGTATTAATTCATTTCACTTCCTATGTGATACCACCATTATGTCTAAGCAGATTTTATGAGAAGGCTCACTGAAGTGAAAATCAGGCCAATGAATCGTTTAATATGAACTAATGAAAACCAGATATAAAAGCCTTTCACAACTGGTTTGGAGCTTTAATTGTCAAGCTGATGTAAATTCAGAGCACTCCTAAGTAAAGCAAAGGGACTGCAATGCAGAAAATGGGATCACTTTGTGATAATTGGTTTTAATTAAATAATCATATAAACAGCTCTGTCCTGCAAGATACTAAGTGAAAAAAAGAGTTTGCAAGGTAAAAGTTGGAATTGCTAAAGAGTGTGAAAATGGCAAGTGCATTATCATTTGTGCCTTCTGCCTTGTACTTCACTTATAACTGCTGATGAATGTATCTTGCTATAACTTAATCAGCCTTGTCACGGTGGCATTTATTTTTGCTTGATCAACAAATGCTTCTTCACTGTACAACCTAAAACCCAAATGAACTGGGCATGACTGATTTCACGTTTGAGCCTCTCCCATTGTTACACTGCAGTAATGCTCATAATGCCAAGTCATGGACTTGCAGCCCCCTGTCTTAACATGTTCGTCCCTTGACTGTACTCGTTAAAATCCTGCTGGGTGAAATATGCCCACAGACAAATATCAGTATGATTTCTGTGAGACACTTTGCATTTCCACATTTATAGGCACTTAACAAACAAAGAAGAAGAAAAATAAAGTGTATAACACTTTTCCCCCTAGCTGTGTTCCAGAAACACTGAAGAAAATTTGAGAAAAGCATGTTGCATTTTTTCTACATCTATATCATCTATATCTATATCTATATCTATACCTATATCTATCTATATATCATCTATCTCTATCTCTGTATCTATATCTGTATCTATATCTATATCTATATCTATATCTATATCTATCTATATCCATGACTTTGCATTTTACATAACAATCCTGGGAAGCAGTGGCTATAGTAGAAGCATAGAATCATAGAATGTTTTAGGCTGAAAGCTTGTCTTATATTGTCGTCATATGCCTTCAGTGGGTATTTCACATTCAGATTAGATAATGCTTCCCACCCACCTTGCTCTCATCTTGTATTAGTGGAAACAGTCAACCTGTGGATGCTGCAAGGGAGGATCAAGCCCTACGTTCCTAAAAACACCATGCTGAATGGCACCTGTTTTTCAGATTATTTAAATTCCATGCGGCCCACAGGAATGGAGAGACATATTTAACCAGAATTCAGTGTTATGTAATAAAAGTCCTGCAGAAAGGAGGGGGAAAGTATCTCCTCACACTGAAGGGATCAACAAAGCTTCATATTATGGAACTTATTTTAAAGTTTTTTACTATGTGCAGAGACTTAACTACCCTCCAGGATAGTGGTCTAGAGCAGAATAAGTTCTGTTCTAGTAAAAACCTAATTTTGGCAATCTTTCATATTTCAATACACACTTTCAGCTAAAGTAATTTTTAGATATTTAAGCTAACAAGATAATTACTTTGAGGTAAAGAAAACTTGAAAAATCATATCCATCCAAACCCTCCATCTAAAAAGGTACCACAACAGATTCAAGGAAAGAAGGGATTCCTCAGGGTACGACAAAGGGAAAAGCCACACGCTCATAGACCTGGGCAGCCTGTATGCATTGATCCAAACTGAGGAGGGAGAAAGACTGCTCTGGAGTATGCTTCACTTTCCATGGGGCCATTTCACCACTTTGATAAAACCTAAATGCAGTCATCTCTTGCTCTGCGCTTGCCCTTTTCTATTTACTGCCAGGAGAACTGGTGATCAGCCTAGCTAAACAGCGGAAGTCAGAGGAAGGTGCTCCAAGCACCACAGAGATCCTTGCAGAAGTACCTTTGCTAAGTACAAACACTCAGCTGCTTCCCACATTATGGTCTCTCCACTTTTCTTGCACCCAGTTGCTGGCGCTCCCGATTTTTTCCCTGTTCTGACATAAAGTTACAGGTGCCCACTCTTTTCTTTCAGAAACATGACAGTTCTTTCGCTTCAGAAAGTCAACACATTACATGCCACAGAGCTGAAATGATGTTGGAAAAAACTGCCCGATGTCACGGAGCTCCTTTAAGCCAGAGAACAAAACCCTAAAGTCAGTCATATAAACTGTGGAAAGCTCAAGGGTTTGTTCTGGTGCTGGTACCACAACATGAGTAGAGTCTGATGTCATACCATCTCATCAGTTTCCAGAAGACTGCTTAGGCTTTTGCTTTCCATCATGGTGTTGAGAGAAGGGTTATCGCAAGCTGTGGGAGGAAAATGGGTCCATACTCCATCTTTGCAAAATGTTTAGGAAGCTGGAGAAGGTTTATGCCAGTCTCTTGTGATTCAACCATGCAGCTTAGAAGGGCACAGTTGTTCCTCGTGCAGGATGTCCCTTGGCACTATAGTTACTGCTCCCACTCTGACAAGAAGGTGAATTGCAATTCCCTAGTAGCTTTTTGTGGCATGTTGAATTCCATCCTGCTTGTTGAAATGTACGGTTTAAAATGAGTGAAGAATAATGTTTGATAGGTTCTATTTAGCATGCATGTTCATGGATCTCAGGGGAACCTGGAATAGAAAGGTCCATGAGGAAGGTAACAATCCATAAAAATCAAATGTAACAGTGTGCCTAATACTTAGTGGCAGAATCAATATCTGAAAGACTTTCTGTTTTGATGGCTTTGAATGATGCCACGGAAATCTTACTGCTGCAAGGCTGATGAATGGAGTCAGCAGTGGTGATCTGACAAACATGAGTGAAAATGAACTCAGAATCTGGCCTCCCTGAACAAGACTGACTTTAATCGTTTCATTCATGAAGACAAAGTAACTACAGGAAATCTAGTTTTATTCAGAGCACTCCTGTTTCAATTGATTGGTCTTGTCATACATTGGAAATACGCTTTAGCCCACAAACTTCAGCATTTTCTTTGGAAAGGTTTGACTTAACTAGCTGACTTTGTTTGGAGATGCAACACATTCATACCACACTTAGTATTCACTTCTGAGACGGCAAAACATTCTGTAGCATGTGGAACTTTCTGTTCCTGGCAGCTTTATTCTCACTTTCCTCTTTTGTGTGTGCTTGGGTTAAGAAAACCACCTGAATTAAGCACATTTTGATTTTTTTGCAAGACAAAGTTAATTTTGTGTTTTCCTCATATGTTTTCATTATGGTGGACATAATTATCAGGCCATCCAAAGCAAACTCTTTGTTTAATGCATACAGAAGTACAAGTACATATGCTCTGCCTCATTATTTCTCCATTTTCACTGGAAATATTAAAGAAAAGAGCTAGCTACAGCGCACAGTTGAGTGGATGAAGGACCTAGTCTTTGGAATTCATTTACCCAGATGTCTCCCTAATTATATATTATTTTTTGAAGTACTCAGCACACAGTCTTCAGCATGACTAGCTTTCTTCTGCCTACCCATTAGCGGAAGCACCATTACATATTGCATTTGCTCTCAGATTAGCACAGTCGGTCTCCTCGGTATGGTGGAGCCCTCGGAGAGATCAATCAAGCAACAGCCTTTGCAGGCAGTGGCATTTCTGGTGTCGATACCTGGTGGCTCCTGCCTCAGCTCTACCTGGATAACTTCCTCGGAGAGCACACGCTGTGCAAGCCTGTCGCTTTTCCCCACCAGATGGCAATGCGACAGCAAGAGGCCTACTTCATCCGGTAGGAGGGAAGCAAACAGCACTTTCCTTGCAAGTCATTTCCATGTGGAAATTCACCCTGTTGCAAGTCATTTCCAAGTCATTCCCATTTTATGGATGACGAATGTGCTTGGAAGTGCGTTCTTGCTTACTTCTTTCCTCCCCATCTTTTTTTTTTTTCTTTTATTCAGTCTTTTGATATTTTTCTACATTACCTACTGTTGTTTACAGCTAGCGAGTTCATTTATCTTTTCTATACTAAAGCAGGCTTTTATTTTCTCCTTTGCATTGTAATCATTCATAGCAAAGTATAATAACAATACTTACTATGTACATAAGGCTTAACATCTTCAAAGCACTGTAAAAAGTATCCCCACTTCTGCAAGATAGGTACGCAGAGTCAGCTCTGTGTTACAGAGAGAGCAAGAGAGGCAGTTAGGTAAAGAAAGCAGCTAAGGAGAGACCAAATTAGCAGCAACCATGATTCAGAAGTTCTTTCCAATCTTAGGTGTTGACCCCTAGATAACACAACTCTGATGCTGTACTTACAGCTGTTTCTTTTTGTTCTCTTTCAAATGTTCAAATCCAGGTTTTGTCTTTATTTTGGAAGCACATTTCTTATTTCATTTCGTCTCAGAATACGATAGGATTTTTTTCCCCTACTTGTATTTCAAAGCAGGACTCTTTTGCTGCTCAACTAAAGCAAGATTCTTCTTACTGGTACCTCTTTTTGTAGTTCAAAGCAGGATTTTTTGACTTCTTGTAGTTCAAAGCAGTGTTCTTTCTCTTGTAGTCTAAAACCAGGGTTCTTTTTAGCTCAAGCCTAGATAATTTGTTCATCTCCGTGAATTAGATATGCTATACATAAGTATTCCGGACATTAACACTTTCATTCAATACCAAGACTAATCACAGTCGGTTTCAAAATCTTACTGCTTCCCACCATCTCCTTTGGCTGGCTGTTTCTCTCATGACCCCTGGCGTTTTCTATTTCGTATCTAATAGTGACGATACATTCAGTGCATAGACACACATAGTGCTTAGACCACGGCTTCAAATGGAGCTTCCATATTTGTCTGATTTTGGGAGGATTCCTTGTTTTGAGACACTGACTTGTCTAGAAAGACTTCCCACCATCCTCTGTATTTCTGAAAATGTACATCCTGACTTTTTTCCTGCTTTCTGAAGTGCAGAGGAGTTAGTGTTTTCTGTTTCTTTTCCTCTGCTCTGACAGTCCAGAACACCACGCTAATTGCTATAGCTAATGACCAACCATACGAGCAATGCAATGAATCCATTAACTTGACACATCACATAGGATACTGGCTAATACATACTCTACTTTGAAAAACAGACTTTTTTCTCTCACTTCTTCATACTGTCAGCCGTTTTCTGCATATAACATAAATGAGATAAAAATTCTCTAATCCAGACAAACATTATTTTTTAAAAACATTTAATGAAATGTCTCTCACTGGGTATTTTGGGACAACCTAAAATTACCAAATGCAATTTGGAGACGCTAGCTTGTTCCACTGGTCAACTTTTAACCCTTACTTATCCTACATTTCAAAATGTTTGTCTGTGGCATGTACCTGAAAAAGATTGATGCTAACAGAGTTCCATGATGCATTATAATGCTGTACAGAAATGGTAACAGAAATAACTGGGAAACATATTTTTAAATCTACACAGCTCTTAGAAGAGAGAAATGAAACTAGAAAAACGGCACAATGGGGTCACTGGAAGAGATTTTCAGCTGTGGGCTACCTCCTTGTGTGCTTGTTTCATCTACCAATTGCACCTTGTGCCCTTTGACCTCAGTGATAGTATTTAGCGAGGAGGAGGAGGAGCACCTACAGACCTGACATGGGAGAGACAGAATGGGCCCTGCAAATTAACAGAGTTTTCTCAAACTCTGCTACAGAATATACGTGACAGTCTTTGCTTTTCCACCTGCAAAATGGGTTTGATAACCTCTGTTTCTCTGAGAGATGATAGAAACTTCTTATTTCAGTTAGTCATACCATCAACTGGTATAAAAGTGGTGTGGCTCCATCTATCATGAATCTATGCTATCCTTATACGGACCATGTAACAGAAATATATTCTGGTCTTTGATTAAAAATACATAAAGTGGTATCATTTTAAGCAGGGAAGATTAAAAAACTAGAACTCCTTAAAGTGATTTACAGTTCTGGCAATTGAAAACTTTTACTACCTCACTCTGTGTGCTGTAGTCTCAAAGAGCGAGTGTTCATCTAGTCTCAAATGTCACCACGCCATTAAAAACAAGAGGCCTTGGGATTCCCCACTGTGCGACTGGGGCTTTAACTTCTTATATAGTTGTTCATTTTGTGTCTGCTTGTGTGCTGAAAATCCGGTCTCAACAAATTTAATTTTTTCACCTAGTACTCCCTCTGCTCCTTTCTGAAGAAGAAAAAACAGATTTCCTGTGAATTGGCTAGGAGCTCTGTTAGCTTTCCTCTCTCTCTCTGGAGGAACACATTTTAGTCATGGGAGTGCAGCTGATAATGGTTGTAGAAATAACACTTCAGCTCAAAGTTTCTTTAAGCACTACTTTGTCTGTCACCTGAGCATTCTCAGGAGTAAAAACTGTTATTCTACCTGCACTGAAAAATGTGTGTGTTTTTGAAAGCGTTTCTCTCTTACCCACAAATATGCACACACAATAACTACCTCTGCTGAGCAAAAAGCACTTACACTTATCAGTATACTCCTGTTTAAGTCCCCCCCACAAGTTTCCCCTATTCCTTCCTGCTTTATTAGTAACAGAGTTGTTATTTTCCAGACAGAATATCCCTGCCATTTAATATGTGGGAATGCAAAGCCAATCTTCTGTCTTAACTGACAGAATGAGGGATCGGGTCCCCAGAAAGAGAGAAAAATAGGTAGAATCACTCCGTCTAGTAGCACCAATGACTCAATAGCTTTATCTACCAACCTTTGTATCTACGTTTAGTGTAAAGCTAAGAAATGGTGTTAAATCACTTTGCATCAAATACTCTTTGAGCTAATATATTCCTACCTCCCAAAAGAGTAGCTGTGGTCACAGCACGCACCCACAGGGAAGCCAGCAGAGCCCTCAAAGCGTCCATGGCAGCCTAACAGTGTACCTAGCTGCCATGTTCTTTATGCCTCTTGTAAAATATCAGGCTCTTTTATACATGGATAAAGGAGACGTGGATAGGTCTAAGATCAACACTAAGGAATCTGGTTTATTCCTCTGCACGTTATTCCATAGCTGTATCCTACATGAAAATAGCCAGCTTACTTTCACATACTCAGCTAACTGTCCAGAATCTGTTTTTGCCAGTGTAGCTGTGCCTAGATGAATACAACATAAAACAAAATAAATACAACATTAGTAGTGGAGCTAGATCTAGTGAGTTCACAGGGAGTTTAATTTGATGTAACATAGCTGCTGACGAGGCTGAAGTTCCCCACTGACATATATGGCTCAAGCCTATGAAGCGTGTAGGTAAAGGCCTGAGGACCTCCACACTGACAGTGTTCAAATTTCACAGACCGAACAGCTCACCAGGAAAGAACTGGGGCCTTGCTTTCCGACAGCTCTCTGCAAGGTGACCTGAGCATTGGTGTGAACTCCAGCTCTCACAGTGATGTCCCCTGGTCACTGTGGAAACCTTTTCCAGTAAAAGGACATCAGCACCACGGTAGGTGGGAGGCAGTGGGAGCTGCCTGGGAACTACCGTTAGACTGTTCCTGGGTGGGGTAGGATGGACACCCTGCTTACGCTTCTGCCAGGAAACAGCCCCTCTATTCCTCTCCTCGCCCATCCCTCTGGGTAGCTCTCAATGCAGTGCTTGCAGAAGTATGTCTGAATGACTCATTTGCAAAGAGCAATTTATCAAATTGATTTAGCCTCATTTCCTGTTTGTGGGACTATCCACATGCAAGTCACGATTTCCTCAAATGTATTCATTATCCAAAGTTAATTTTGTTTAACCACGTGGACTGAATATGAACTGTTCTCTGTGTTTGATCTCCCTTGCTCCAAAAAGATTGGCAAACAATTGTAGGAGATCAAATCTATCATGTGGCTTCACTTCTGTCTCTTGACTGAGTGAAAGCAGCGTTGGATGTGAAAGCTGCAAAAAGAGGGTTTGGTGGATGCCTTGCATGTGACTCCAGGAACGAGAAGAACAGGATGGCTCCGGCTCTCACAACTTGCGTAAATGACCACTGGCTGGCACGCACAGGGCCGGTCAATAGCATCCCTGGGAGAGATTGCTGCCTTGTGCTCATTTCAGTGACTGACATCCCCAAGCAGATCCTTCGTCAGCATAGATCAAGACTGAGCCACTGAGGAATTAGTCCCCATACTTAGTCCAGCTTGTTCACCTCTTTGCTGAGAGCTTATAAAAATTATTTTTGCCTCACAGTAAACTACAACATATCTTTTTAAAATACCATTATATAACTTTTTTCTGTGACTGACTCATCTCTCTGTTATGTCACTGTTATATTAGTAAATGCACCGAAGATGTTCCTGATTTAAACAAACAAGCAAAAGGGCAATCAGTCCCTACATACTCAGGCAAACAATCCAGAAACTGAATTATAGATAGGCCTAAAGTAAATGTATGAATGTGTTCAAGCTGATTTGTTGACTCAGTTCTATAAACACCTCTTGGATTTTAATCTACACTCTTCTGTTTTCTGTTTTTATGCATCATTCTATTTTTTTACAATTCATCTTTTGTGTTAGATTTCTTCATGTGTTTTGTCATTCAGAGGCTTATGAATGCAGCGCATTTCAAGATGTGGATGTGATATATATCTGTTTTTCTCAGGAAAAATAAAGAATAAAAATAAAAAAAAAAAACATAAAGAGTGAAGAATATGTAAAACCCAGCAACAGCAGCATCTGCAATAACAAAAGCAACAAGACTTGCTATTCATATCTGAACCAATCCCACATTTCCCATTGTGTTTTACTGAGGCATCTGATTTTATCTAGGCGCTGTCTGCACTCTCCTTGGTGTACATCTCCACTGTGGGGTTGGTCTGCTGAGCCTTCCTGCCTCCTCCATTGTCACTAAAATCAAGTTAGACTTGCCAGTTAGAGTCTATTGATGGATTTAAACGGCTACCATAATTGCTTCCTTTACCTCACCATCTTCCCAACCTTAAAAACATCAAAAAACCCCTAGAGTTTTTGTTTTCAGGGGAAGAATGGGACACACAAGCTTTGTAAGACTGAGAACAGCATCTGAGTCCATGATACTCAACTCTCAAGATTATCAATCCCTAATGCAGAGGGAGGGAGTGCGGGTGGCGGGAAGCACATGGGAGAGAAAGCAGTTTCAGAATAGTAGCTCAAAAAGAAACAGGCAGCTATTTCTAGCAAAAGAAAAAGTAAATTGTATTGATTTTACCAGGCACAACTGTGATGGCTATATGGATGTGAAAATCAACTTAGATGAAGTGTTTACCTATTTGTCCTTTAGTTTGTACGTCTGCATTTTCTTCCCCAAACAAACAGTCCCTCAGTCCTTCCTTCCTCTTTCTTTCTATCTTTATGTCCATCCTAACAAACCAACAAATATTTAAACTAGCAAACAAATATTAGTAAACTGTTGCTGCTGCCTACGACACTAGCTGTATAGCACTGCACTCAAATAAGTCAGAGCAAACCCAGCTTGAATAAAAAACATGTAGCAAGCCATTGGGTCTGAATTTAACCTATTTTATGTCTGCTTAACACCAGCACAACAGAACGATTAGGTCGCTCATTTGTACAGTATATCTAACTGTATTAGATCGGTGGCTTATCTAATTAATTTTGTATGCACTGGATTTTCATGCATATAGATATTTTCTGGCCTGATCATAATTGCTTCATTTAGTTCCATAAATCAATTTTGGCTATAGATTGCTTTATTTAAAATGAACTAGATATAGAAGCAGATACATTTTGTATTACTAATTGTTTAGCCACATGTCCTAGATGTAGCAGCTCAAATTTATAACTGCAAATTGAAGGCTAGCTCCTTAGCTCCTTTTTTTTTCCCCTTTTTCCTGAAGTAAGTTTGGGAGCTAGGCTTCATTAAACCCCTGAAATAAATGACTTTGACAAGATCTCAACTAATTCTTCTCCCAGACCTTTCCTTGGAAGAGTGGAACACAGTGCCTCTGTGGCTCATACTTAAACTCTCCTCTTCTGGTGTTTTTTTTCCAATCCATGTCACTTTTATCTAGCACCCATCCTACATGTGTGACAAGCAGCTGAAACTAGGCTGTTGTTGGTTTCTAAATATATATCACTGTGTGAACACTTTCAAATAAGCACTGATCCTCTAGAGAAGTGATGAATTCAGCTGCTAACCTATTAGACCCGTTCCATTAAAATCATTGCAGGATCCATTTTAGACACATACAACCTCAAAGTTACCTAGTTCTTCCTCCTGCCAGGGCAAGGCTGCCTCTTACAGTGTACTTGCCTTCCACTGCTTTTCAGGCATCTCAAGAAGTAGGTCTTTTAGCACATTTGAAGGGAAACACTTTGCTTCTGATAGGAAGTTAAATTAGTTTGAATTTTCTTAATATTACATTTAAATTATTTTCCATCCAGTGACACACTAACAAATCTGCCTACTCCCTGTCCTCGGTGTTTGGGATCAGTATTTCGAGACTATTTGGAAGTTTATTAGGACACATCCCTCTCTGAGCTAAGAAATGACAGATTCTGTATAATGTTAATTGTCCCCTTCCCAGCATATCCTGAGAAAAAGGATAATACAGAAACAGACATGTAAATATCATTCATATTGTTTTTTCCTGAAGACTGAAAACTCGGGCATGTTCTTCCAGACTCCATGCAGTCATCCCAAACTCTTTGAGGCTGATACACATCACAATGGCACTGAGGCAAAACAGCAACACCCTTACTGAAGCCAATGGCTTTATCAGGCCTATTTAAAACCTGCAAGAGAAGAGGAGATCAGGAACAAAAGAAATACATAAGGTGCAAATGAAGACAGAATTTGGATGAAGTTCTGTTAATTTTTCTTTTCTGGTTTGAATTTCATTTTATAAATTCCTGCTCGCAGTTCCATTCTCTGTTCTTATTTCTCTCCGGAGTGGTGTCTGAAGTTCCTTCCAAGCCAGGGTCTTTTCAGCCAGCTTCAATCCTTTTGACTGTACTCATACCCAAATCAATTTGAATTATTGTTATTTGTTCTATTCAAGAAAGGTTATGCATGGCCAGTCTGGAGTTTCTAGGACAAAAGTCAAACCATCTGCCTGCAGACTTCTCATATTACTTGCTGTTTGCATTTGAAATCTCACAGAAAAGGAAAATTATTTTCTGCACAGTGCATCTGGGAACAATTGATAGAGTTTACGAGACCAGCAGAAACTCAAGGTGTATTTAGGCACGTTTTGGAATACTGTAACAAAGGCCTGACCCCAAGCCTGCTGAAGTAAATGGAAGAAAATTCCCACTGATTCCTGTGGTCTCCTTGGATCAGTCCCTTAGTTACTTAAGCCAAAGGACACAGTAAGGCACTTCAGTAATTAGCAATGCCTGACTTCTTTGCCAGTGGCACAACCTCTGGGGGCAGCATATGTACTCTCTCTTTTCTGATTTACTCAGCTTCAGAGCAGGGGCATGCAAAACTCATTTGATATAAGTACCTCAAAGTGGTTTTAAAGACTTAGTGCAGCTCTGCTGTCCCTGTGGCTTTGGAGGTTGTACATGGACCTAAGGTGATCAAGGATGGAAGAGGGGCACTGACTACTGCTCCTTCTGTGCATATGAGATTCATACACTAATGCTTTGTATCAATAAGGAAGCTGCAGAGAATAAAGCATCAAGGGCTAAACGAAGATTTTTCACTGAAGACAGTAAGCAAAATCCTGAATTATGCTGAATTCACGCACCAGGTTTGTTTCACAGAAGCCCTCACTTGGCTTGTTTCTTATTATAGCATGGCTTTTTGCTGCCGTGCCAACTTCCCGATCCTATACCAGCTTGTTGCTCAATCTAGAACAGCCCACCATGCAGGTGAGCAGCCTCTGGCACATTGCATAGTATCTAGGACTGCTGTCAAGACTTACAAAATATACTGTGTCCTAGTCTCTTTCCTCTTTTACTCCAGACTGTATCTGTGTAATTCTGTGGAAAATTATGGAGTTCTTTTCCAACTAATGTGGGTAAGGAGAATCTGGCCAACACCATTTAGCCACATTTTATATAACTTTTTAAAAAATACGACATGTATTCCTAAAGAATTTATGCAGGTTAGCAACAAAATTGGTAAGTTATATAATAAAAAACTGCAAAGAGAAAATTAAGAGACACAGGCATGTACTAAAAGGTACATCTTCAGCTGAGATTTGGAAGAAGATGGAGAGTTTACGAGGCAAAGAACTATAGGGAATCAGTTTCAGATGTCAGGAACTGCAGTAAAAAAATGCATCACAAACCACAAGTGGTGAGTTGTACAGAGACAAAATGAAAATTCAGCTGTAAGACGAGTATGAAAAATAAGGAGGATGACTGAGAAAGAAAACACCCAATAAAATATCCTGGGGCAAGGTTTGTGTAGAGCTCAACGAATACAAAGTCCAAGTGAGAAATAAATAGGGAGCTCACAAGAGAGGCAGTGCTGTCTTTTTGAGAAAGTGAGTAAAGGCCCAGGAACCTGCTGCTTGGGAATGCCATGGCAGAGAGAACTGAACTAGCTGAGGCAGGTATACCAATAACAGGGCAGAGGAATCCAGCAGGCATAAAAGCGAGCAAAGGCAGGCTTGAGCAGTGCTAGGTAATTGCAATGTCAGTAGGGTGCACGCTGTTTTCCCCGGGAAGAGATTGCTTTGGAGCACCTATCTCTTTACAGATATCTTTGTAGTATCACGCCATTATCACAGTACCCCACAAGTTTAAAGACCATTATTTATACCTAGAGATTATCATCCCAAAGGTACAGATCTAGGAACGGAGGCACAGAATCAGATTGTTGCATTGCATACGTGCTTACTTGGAGCGTGACGGAGGAGCTGAGCAGTGCTTGTGCATGGATTAAAATTGTTTCTTCTCCTCAGACTTGCCATACAAACAGGTGAGCTGTCTCTCTCAGTCCACAGTGCTGCAAATGACCAAAATATCCAATAAAAATAGTATAGACATATAATTTTTGGTTTAGTATTGCCCCTGGGCCTGATCAGAGGGAATGAAAATGCTGGGCTTTTCCCATCAGCACTGAGGGCACTTCAGGAAGTGAGAGCTCTTCTTTCCTTCAAATGGGCAAGAAACCGTGGTGTTACATTTGAAATTATCTCTGGCTGTCTCTTTTCAATTAAAGCTGGTCATAGCTGACCTATTCTTTATTAAACGCTAATCCGTAGCTGCTTGTGAGACACCAGCAAATTCAGGGTCTGGACTTGAATCCCAACCAGCTCCACTCTATTAGGCAATGATGCAGGAAAAATGCTGTTTGCCCCCATGCTAAGTCTGTTTCTGTAATTATCACCCTGTGATGTGAAGGTTCACAATTAAAAGAGAATGGAGTTTTAAAAAGAGCTAGTTAGTGTTTCTAGCCACTGCTGGTACCAATAATATTAAGTATAACTTGTAGCCAGTGCCTTTTCTGTAAAAACATCGTGGGTTGTTTTTATTTTTTTTTAGGAAGCAGTCCAGTTAGGGAAGAATTAGCATTGAAATATATGAATATTTTATGTCTAAAGTATGATAGGCATATATTTATTCACACAATGTTTCTCACAGCTCAGCATTTATGCTGTTTCCTCTGCATTTGACATCATCTGAATAATATGAAAGCTCCCAGGCATATTATACTTGACAAAACTCATGCTTTTCTACTCAATTGTGACACAAAATTTTCAGACTTACATCCTTCCATTAATTCAGCTTAGCAGACTTAAAAAAATTAAATATCACATCAGTCCTTGCAACTTTTTATTCAGAGAACCTTATTTTGTCTTCTTTATGCCTTCATGTTTATCTGAGGACTCCTGGTCGACTCACATAAGGTTAACTAGGCTATACACATTATTTTCTTTCCACAGTTCAAGTCCAAAGTAATTTTTGATACAAGTATTTCTTATCATACTAAAGAGCACCCTTCATTTAAGTGTAATGAGATATGGTCCGTGAATGCAGACCGGGATTTTACCACCTTCTTTGAACTATTAAAGGAAACAGAGTTCCTTCATTCTTTCCTTCTAGTGCATTGGGTAACAAGTGCTTCCTCTACACATCCTTCTCCTATTCTTTTATTCTCTTTTTCTTCTCAACACTATCCAAAAGCAAACATCCTCCTGAAGAGAACTTTCTTCCTTGCACCATTTGAAGTTTCCCCTACTCTATTTCCTCATATCCTTGCCCTATTTCCTCATGACGTTTTCATGAGGCAATGCTATTTCAACAACATAGAAGTCATCTCTCATGTCAAGGACCATACGGGTTCGCCGGCATCACTGCTGCTGAAAAGAGGGACCAAGTGATGGTCCCTGCAGAGTAGCTGCTACTTCCTATAATTAGCAAGGATCCATTTGAGATGGTTTCTTCATCTCTGAGGTTCTCCATCACGGACTGAGTGCAGAAGAACTGATTCCTCCAGCCAGCCTTTTCAGATTCTCTACCATATCAGACATGACTTGCCTAAAGACTTTATGAGGCCATGTAAATGACAGGATATAAAGCATATCACGAATTGTTGCTGGAGGACATAACTGTGCCTTGGTTAGCTGGCAGAGCTCGTTAGAAAATAACACAATTTGACAGCAGTTTCCCCACCTAGGACATGTATTTATCGTGCAAGTTTACAGCAGATGACTGTCACTTTCTGACACTCCTCCTTTTTGTGAAAAATGGGGCTCTTGACTGGGCCTTGTTAGCAGTGCTTTTGTATGCATTTAACCTAATGGGAGGCTGGAGCAGAGCAGCCCAAGACAAATATCAGTGAGGAGACTCATTGTGATTTCCTCTAGTACTTAACATTTTTGTGGATCTACTAAAAGTCAAAGGAATGTTTTAAAATCCCATAAAATCTGAAACTTTTGCTTTCTCAGGTGTTGCTGCCAGAAGTTATTTTCCCTGTTTCAGAACCATCATGAATCTCAGAGCTTTGAAAGACTGACCAAGGAGGACAAGTTTTCTTAAGACAAAGACATAGTCTCACATTTGTAATTGTCAACCCAGATATGACAGATGAGTCCAAATCCAGATGCACTTCTCCCTACTTTTCTTTTTAGCCCCTCTCTCAGCCTTTCAAAATTCCTTATTTCAGGCGTTTGTTTGATTTGTCACATTATTTGATTCAAGAACACTTAATTAACAAAATTAAATAAAGGTGTAGGTTTTGTCTGTACTCTTGGTGAATGCATACTTCACGAAATATAATTTACAGTGTACCTACTACTGTTAAAACGTACATCATCACAGCAGTAAGACTGAGTAGTTATTTAGTTACCTATGGATCATCTGAATGGCTGACATTACCATTTAGGCAGGGGTTACTACTTTCTAATTGAAAATACAAGCAACACAGTAAATGAGTATGCAAGATTTCAACAGTAGTTTTATATGCAAGATTCGCAGACAAGCAGTGGCTAAGAATCACCTGAAAAATAGCTACAATGGCCTGTAAACTGGCTATTTAAGATGCAGCTGCATGCATATGATACTAGAGTCAGATGGAATATTTATAGAACCCACTAGTTATTTCTATATGCATGCATATAGCTTGAAGAAAAACATTAGCTCTCAAATGTCAGGGTTTTCTTTTGTTTGGGGAGGGTGTTTGCCATTTAGGACATTAAAATAGCTGCATGCAGGATCTATGTTTATTAGATTTTTTAAAAACTTGTACACACAGTAATTTCAAACATATAAATAATATATGTAACAAAAGAAATGTAAGTATATGACTGCTCTTCCCTGCTCAATATGAAGTGGAAAACACTGATGTTCAGTCTGGTGTTTGCAGTACAGATCTATTCTGTTTAGTTTACATTGACACACATGTTGAGAGTAAACAAGCTTTACTCCAAATAGCTCATGAAACTAGTGACACTGTCCTCAAGAGATGTGAAAGGCACTGTGCCGTCACTTTTACACACTGACTTCTTACTTACATGTCAGGATTCAGTTCACATCCAAAAGACCAAAATATGCTCGTATAGGACTATTTGGCTGCCCGCCCTATAACACTGTTTCTGCAAAAGCTAAGAGGAGGCAGGGATGGATGTCGTATTTTTTGTGTGGTGTGATTTGTATTTTGAGGTCAAGAAGTCAAGTGTAAATACTGTTCATATTGCTCCTGAAAAGAGAGGATCTAGATAATTTTTAATCTACCATGGCTACAAATAATAGATTGGAAACAGTACTTCCCAGAAAAAATTTTTAAATCAAGTACCAGAGTTCTCTACCTGATGTAGACATTGGTTAACAGGTGACCTGTGAATCAGTTAGTGGGAATGTAAGTTGTATAGAACTACTTTAGTTAGGTAATTTCCTGTCCATTTTCTTCTCCTTCCCAAATGTAAAAAATTAAAAGGATATTCCAATAAGCTTTCATTAAAAAACAATTATAAAAAAGTAGCTTGTATATTATTTTCAGGTAAAATTTCATCTCATCATATTTTCTGTCACAGCTCACACAAAGTATTTTGCAAATCCTCACAATGAACTTAAAAATATCTTGCTTATACATATCTAAAGGGCAGGTGTCAAGAGGATGGGGCCAGGCTCTTTTCAGTGGTGCCCAGCGACAGGACAAGAGGCAATGGGCACAAACTTGAACCAAGAAATTCCATCTCAACATGAGAAAAAACTTCCTTACTTTCAGGGTGGCAGAGCACTGGAACAGGCTGCCCAGAGAGTCTCTGTCTCTGGAGACACTCAAAACCCACCTGGACGCGTTCCTGTCCAGCCTGCTCTAGGTGACCCTGCTCTGGCAGGGGGGTT
Source organism: Dromas ardeola (assembly GCA_013398915.1). Lineage (NCBI taxonomy): Eukaryota > Metazoa > Chordata > Aves > Charadriiformes > Dromadidae > Dromas > Dromas ardeola. The sequence goes on along the minus strand of VYZM01002523.1, from coordinate 478,757 downwards.
GGACTAGATGATCTCCGGAGGTCCCTTCCAACCCCTACCATTCTGCGATTCTGTGATTCTCAGAACAAAATTCATCTCCTGTTAGTCTTGCCATCACCAGCTTGCACACCTTTCCCTAGTTCCACATATGAACATGTTTGTTTGAGGGTTGTTATTATTTTTAGAACTACACAACACAGTTCATCACGGTGGTGTTATCAGACATAAAATAAGAGCAGAGACAGTCGGCAGGATGCACCAGAGCTAACCAGTACTGGAAAATGGATTTCAATAAGAAGTTTTTATTAGCAGGAGAATATACTTTTACAATACTAGCAACACTTATCCTGACTATAAAACAATGTCTTTCTAGTCTCTGATTCCTAGCATACAAAACATTTCATTTAATTAATGTAACACATATTCTGATACATGAACATTACACATTTCTTTTGTCTTTTGTTTGAAGGCCTATTCAAAATCCACTGGCTATTTACTGTACTTAAAAGTGATTTTTAAAACAGGTTTTCACAGTCTTTGTTTTTCTGGTGGTCTAGACAGCCTGTAAGATTGGAAGACCTAGTTCTTGCTCATAGCATGAACAAGCCACAGAATTACTACTGTTTTTCTCATTCTGTTCTTGTTCAGTGTGAAGGAAAAACATAGGTCATCCTCTATTTTATAAAATATTATTTTTATCATTAGGTGTTATTATACCCCCTTTATCAACTACAAGATGTGTATCTCATCGTCAGTTCAGTCATGGCAGTGTCATGCTTTGTAGTCCTATAGCTTACCAGGGACGCTCACAACACAAACAGAAGCCCATGACACTACTGTATGTAAATCTTTGCTATGGCCCTATGAGTTACTCTGATACGCTTTTGAATCTGATCTTTACACTTCCCTTACAATCTCTTTCTTTTTGTTACTTCATACAGACCATTTGCAATTAGAGGCACTTTCCAGTGATAATGTTCCTCCACTTATAACATCGTGGATCCAAACAGCTCCCAAAGCATATTACCAACTGGCTTTATTGCACAAATGAGCTACTCAGAACTACTTTCTTTTGGAGTATAGCCATATTCGAAGGAAAACGCTTCTGCTGCTTGACACCGCACTACTATCTTAAGCAAACCTGCAAAACTGGTTGCTTACACTAGGCACAGCTCTGAGCTAGAGGTGAGTGTAAACATCCCAGAAATAGCCCAACTAAGCAATGAACTCATCAGTACATTTTCATGTCACAGTTTCTGCATAGGGAAGTATTTTAGAAATGGTGTCTTCTGAGGTCACATTCATTCTCCTTTTACTCTCCCATGCTCTGCCTTGGTAGCAACCACAACTCCCAAGAGATAATGAGGAATATGACATGGCTGCACAGCTTCTGCACAATGCAGAACCCTGATTCCTACGAGGTTATCAGATAAAGACAGGCCGGGTCCATGGAAGCAAGCAAGGATGCTCCTACAAATATTATCATGCTATATAGAGGCTATTTCAGCAAGAAGACAGATGTGCTCTCTGGGGAGAGACTTTTTAATTTTCTTTCATCGCAAGTTAATTCCCTTAGCACACAGTTTGATGCTTCTGAATTTGACCCTGAATTATCAGTAGCAATCAGCCCATGTTTGGGACTGGAGAAGGTCTAGGCAAGAACTCCAGTGCTCAAGTGCAGTCTGGTGGAAAGTCTGGCTTTTGGGAGTACTACAATGATGTGAGTTGCTGTCATGGCCTTTCTTCCAATTCAGAGCATACGTGAACCAGATCTAGAGACTAAAGTCCTCTGGTTTTAATTCTTCTTCACTGAACTAATAAAAAAAAAAAACCACAACACGGGGGGATGCACATTCAGAAGGACGAATTGCAATCTGCATCTCTAAGGATCGTAGATTAGATTTGCTCTGGAAGGAAGATTCGATTACGCTTCTGCTTGAGAAAAGTACTGTAAATTAAGGTTTATTTCGTGCACGATTCCTTTTTCAAAAGGAAGTAAATCACTGCATATTACTTCTAAGGAGACTGTCTGCAAAGTCAGATAGTTTGTAGTATGCTAAAGCTAGAGTTCAGGAGTTTTTAATTATATGTTCCCGTTCTACTGTAAAAGTTTATTTTTGCAGTAAATAGGAACTGGTTAGGGAAGACTTCAGGTTTGTCCAGGTACATGATCTTATACCACTAGTGTTTAACAGTTGTGTGAACTAAATGTAAAGAAACTGCTACGACAATAGGTCCAAATTTAACCGACACAAACCTGAGATTGCAGTACAGATTCAATGTAAATATCTCAAAGCACTGCCTTAGCAAAACTGTTTCCATGGCAAAAAATACAAATAAAATACTTCAGTGAGGAATGACTGGTCATGTTACTCTACCAAAGGATGGATAATAGCTTGCATGCAGCTGGAGGAGCAGGAAATAAGCCTCGTCCTTAAGGAATTTAAGGAAGGGGGAAACCTCATTTTCCTATGAAGATCATTACTGCAATGGCTGAAAGTAAACTGCAATCTGACGTGACATGTTGATGAACAAAGAACTAAAAGTTTAGTGTGGAACATGTTACACATAATTAAATATGGATCCTTACTGATCAATAGTGAATGTACAATTATGTTTCTCAGTGTTAGTTAGGCAGGGTGTTGTGAGGAGACACAATGAATAGAGACAAGTAGACAAACTAGAGAATCAAAGATGTGCTCTGCAGCTCTGTGGAGGCTGTTTGCAGTCAGTCTTGTCATACTTGAATGGCTCACACTGAAATTTTTACCAGTAGTCTCATTAAGGAGCCACCAAGCAAGGTTAAGAGCGCCTCCAGGATGAGGCAAATCCATTGAAGCAATGCTGCAAAACCACGCTGGCAATATTGGCTGTGTCTGTCTTATTCCAGGATATCTCTGCATTGCTACACTTTGAATAGTGGTAAACAGAACCAGAACAGATTCCTTCAGAAAGTGAACATTTCTTTCTTAAAACAGGTTTGATAAACCCATTTCTTTAAAATGGTAACATGAAAAGTGTTTAACATTCAAGAATAAAATGATGATTTCCCTGATGCAAGGTTCTGTCGCAAGCCTAAATCTTAGCTACTAGACACAATTACCACAAAAATATTTAGAAATGCTTTAAAGAAAATGACTAAGCAATGTGATAATTTGAAGATGTCAAGTAGGCATACAGGTGTCACTCTGCCCATCAAAGAGAAATACCAAGCAATTTAATTGAGTATTTATGCTAACTTTGGAGTTAAAAAATCAACACCTGAAATGCCCTCCTCCCACAAATTACGTCTATTTTAAGAGAATTTATGTGCAAGTAACTTTGAAACTTTTGTTTTTTGTCGTCTTTTGCCCAGCCATTTGGATCCTATTAATTTGAAAAGAATCCTACAGCCATGTGCACCCTCTCAATGGCATGGGAGCTCCGTGCAGCACCCTGAGAGTGCACACACCTCCCTTCTGCCCCTACCAGCACTACCTCCCATCACTGACGCAGACAAACGGCATCATTGACGGAGAATGTATAAAACCTCTGATGAAGTGCTGAGGCTGTGACATACACAACTTTAGGGTAAGATTCTGTAAACATTTTCCTGCAGCTCACTTTAATCGGAATTCCTTTAACCAAATTCTTACAGGAGCTACAATCAAAATGCTGGAATTTCCTTCAAATTTAAGTTAAGAAGAAGAGACGAGGGGAAGGGGAAAAAAAAATTATCAAGTTCTAACAGCGCCAGTGAAGGCAGTGGTTTTCCAAACAGGCCTGGATGGATTTTTGGTGGGTTTTTTTGGTGGGATTTTTTTGCATGAAAGCTAGATCATCATCTTTGTAATTGTACAGAGACATACTCTACCCATACTGATTGAACTTGACAGAAACCCCAAAAGCACATATACAATGTATGCCATATATATGTACAGTACCTATACTGAACTTTTTTAAGAGAGTAAGAGGAAAGAATACCAAGTGGATAGAGCTTTAGATGAAGATTTCACTCTTACCCATCTGCAACTGTATTGGCCTGAGCAAACTCTCTGAATTTTTTCCTTAAAAACAAACCTGTTACTTGTGGGTTTTGTGTATCTTTTTGAGATTTCCTGATGCTTTGATCTCTGTAGACACTGAAAGTTACTCCAGATTTACATCAGATTTTTACCAGAGAGGATTTAAGCCACAAGGATGCAAAATAGTAAATATTTTCTCACACAAACAATTTTTATTTACCTAAGCCATAACAGTAAGTTCACCAGATTGCTAAGGTAAACAAAAGCCACTTAGAAATCAGACTGCTGCAGTCTCAGTCGTTCTGACTCAGCTCTTCTCTCTTGAAAATTTCCTATAAACTTATAGTAACTGTTTTGTTTTAGTAGCACACCTTCACATTAGCACCAAAACTGTATTAGAATTTGTCCATCATCATTTTTTCCAACCGGTACTGTTCACGAATTCTGCGAAGACTGCATGGGGAATAACTGGCTTATAAGCAGAAAAAGTACTGGAATAACTGTACCGATAAATGCATTAAATTTGATAAAGCACAGACTTTACAATAAACGGTAAGGTTTTCCATTACATGCATATTCTCTCCCCATTGGGCATGGCTTTGCTGGGTGAGGTACAGAGCACGCAAACCCTTCACCCCAGCCCAGGAGGGCAGGTTCCGGGTACTTCTCAGCTGGCAGCTGATTATATGCTGACAAAATATAAATGAAAGTAAAGAGAGCTGTGTGCATCCCAGTGTAAACAGCTTCTTGGCCCACGTTCTTCTGAGAAGCTGTTTAGGAACAATAAACCAGAGGATATGGTTCTGAGGCAGAGGAAAATCCCTCATAAATATGAACAGGACATCTTCTTTATTTAATTTTCCTTAGAAAACAGATAGAGAGTTTGATTCAGAAGTGATTAATAAAACTGCCTAAATTAGATTCTGTCACTCTTAATCTAAGCATATATAAGGGAGTCTAAATGGATATAAATTTGATATCACAGAGATGAATATTGTTCTAGTTCAAACAGGCTGGCAGGACCCTGACCACTGGGTTAGCTCTGAGCGCCCGTGTCAGATCTGGGCCCAGGGGCTGTGAGCAAGACTTCGCCCAGACTCGGGAGGGAGAGGAGCTGGTGGATTTCATTCATTACTTCACCGACAGGCCTCAGTGCAGAACTGTGTTATTTCATTTGTCAGCCAGACTGGGATTCCTGTTCAAAGCTCACAGCTTGTTTTACAGCACAGTTTAATTTCTACAAGTCCAAACATTGTCCTTCCCATCTACCAAGCCCGGGCCTGACTTTTGATGCAAAATCTGGGCATGTTAATAACAATCAAGGTAAACCATTTTCTCGCAGTTCTTACCTTACCTCTAAGATATCTGTTGCTGTCATGAATTTTCACAGCAGAAACACACCAGATCCTGGACACTGGAAAAGAGAGGAAAAAATTCGTGTCAAGTGTTTTGTTCTAAAAACCACTTGAAAGTTTTAAATGCTGCTACACAGGCTATTCTCTTACTGAGCTGAGCCTTAAAAAACCTTTTCTTTCTTTTTTCAAAGTTTTGAATTAGACAACCAAGTGTGTTTCAATTGCTTCTGAGCTGCTTGTGAGTGCATAGTAATAGCAAGGCCAGTCCTCCAATACTGCTCGGCTGATGAAAGTGAGCATCACTCTCATTTGCCCTCATTCAGGAAAAGTCTTAATGGGAAGCAGAGCTCAAAAGAAATTGTCACTTTGAGAAAAATGGCTATGTGGGGAAGAGCACTTTTGTTAATAGTAATTGGAGGACATACTGCAACATCTTTTCCAATTGTCTGAAACTCTGTGGACAATCCAGAGCCCCGTTTACCCCCATTTTCTACCAGAGTAATTCCACTGACTGCATTGTAATGGTCCCTACTTTACACCAGTGTTAGCAGGAACAGGATTACACTCCTGTGCTGAAGTCCCTTGTAAAGGTGCAAACGTTTAAAATCCAGAGAGAGCAGATGTTTAATTCAAGGCCCACATTATGTCTAGAGTTCAAGGCTCTGAGGATGAGGACAAAAAATAAAAAGACAAAAGAAATGTTATTTTGACTCAGTGTCTCACTGTAAAATACCAGAAGCATAATGACATAATGTTAACTTCAGCAAAGGATACAGAAGGTGACAAGGTTATTTCTTTCTGTCAGCTAAGATACCTTCTGTGACAAAACTACTGTTCTGCAGTGCAGCCCACTTCATCCTCATACAAATGCAGAACAAAGAGGGTGAAAAAAAGAGCTTTTCTCTCCCATCTTCTTTTAATTTTTTCCACAGGATTACTCAGAGGTAGATTTCAGCCAAGCTGAGACGTGGCCTTTCAGGGCACACTGTACTCAATAATTTCATAGGTACAGTATTAGACAAAATTATTTGCAAGCACAAACTGGAATAGTAAAATCTCTTCATTCCTAGTGTGTAGCAGCCATTAGGTAGGGAGAGATGCAGTTATTAGCAGTTCAGCTGTACCCCTCCTTTCCTTGCTATCTATATTATATATATATGCTATCTATATTATATATATTATATATTATATATATATGCTATCTATATTATATATCTATATCTATATCTATGCTATATTCCTAGCAATTCTGCAGTTCCGATGTGTGTTAAATGCATCAGCTAATAACTAAATAATTAAGAGTATTCTTTAACTTAGCTGCAAGTCTAAGGAATGAGTGACAGTTATTGAAGCCCAGTCTTTAAGTGGGGTGCAGAGAGTTGTAACCTCAGGAGCCTGAATCCTCAAGCCATCATTCTGTTGTTCATTCCTCCTTATGACTGAATTTCCGCGAGGAACAGTTGTATTTTGCCATAGATTATGCTTGCTTCTCCAAAGAGAAAATGAGAACTGGGAATCAGAAGAGGCCAGCTGGGAATCAGTTTAAGAGATGCCTGCCCCTGCTGTGCTCTGTGCTCCTTATTCTTGTTCTTGCTGTCACACATTGCCATTCCCCCAGTCCTACTGATTTGGCCATTTGTATGTCCACACCATTAGCCAGATACATGAAATAAACCATTAAAAAATAATAAAAAATGAAAAGTTGTGATGGATTAGCTGTTCTGGTAGTGTAAGTGAAGGGACTGGAGCCCTTCGTGGAAGGGGAAAGGGAAGAACGAGGCCAGGCTGGATGGGGCTTTGAGCAACTTGGTCTAGTGGGAGGTGTCCTTGCCCACGGCAGGGGGGTTGGAGCTAGAGGATCTTTAAGGTCCCTTCCAACTCTAACCATCCTGTGATTCTATAATTCTATAAAGTGCAAGAAGCCAAGTCAGGCTGGGAGCACTAATAGTATAGCCAAGATGGCTATACTATAGTATAGCCAAGACACCAAACAGGCCAGTGGTGTCAACAATTTGGCTCTTCCTATTTCAAAAAATATTTTTTTAAGACTTGATACTTCTTAGACAATAGCGTAAGACCTGTCCTCAGGTAATCTGGTGTACACAAAAAACTGAAACATTCTACTGACCAATCTCTATAAAAAATAGTTGCAAACCACGAAGCCCTGGACTCCAGTAATTATATCTGTAGCCAGGGTTCCCAGCTAAACATGATTTACACTCCTCCTTTGTATTCGTACAAAGAATACCACTGGAGAGAGACAAGACGGATCCACACATTATTCTTGTGCCAACCACCCTATTTTAAAAATACATTGTAGTACATGTATCAAGAAGTAAAGAATGTGAGTTTGTACAAGTACGGAGTCTGGCTTCAGCAGCTGTGGAGGTGTTATCCTTGCTAGAGAAAGAAATGATTGACTTTCCAGGGCTGTTTTCATCTGAGGGCTTGATAATAAAGCTAGGCTTGGAGATACTTTCCTTACACAATGTTTAGGAAAAGTAGTGTAAGTTAGAGCAACTTTTCACAAGGTGTTTGTTTAAACTCTTCAAAACTTCTCAGCAAACGCTGTGACTTCCTTATCTGTTTAACTGACTGAAGTTATGAAGTCCATCAGTAACAACAGCAAAGCTTGCAAGTCCTTTGGTTTTGGATCCCTCTTCTCAGATTGGGCTGTTCCTGTGAAGCTGATCACAGAATCACAGAATGGTAGGGGTTGGAAGGAACCACTGGAGATCATCTAGTCCAACCCCCTGCTAGAGGATTTGCTTCTGTTACTGGCCAAAGTCAAATCCAGTACAGGATTAAATATGCAAGGAAAATATTTCTCCCTAGTTTTAAGATTTGCCATTAATTTAGTTTATTTGGTTGGATATCTTCTCCATAATTAGTCTGCTGAATAATATCAAGTCAAATATACTTCACTGGCTCAAGTAATATGCAGTGTTCTGTATTCAGAAGTGTTAATTCAGCCGCTGAAAGAGTCATCTGTTTTTAGTGGAAAAACTACTTCTCTCTGATCACCGAGCAAAAAAATATTGGTTACAATAAATTTCAAGATCAATTCATACTGCCATTAAAGAAACATGTGAAAGAATGTGACATGGGGAAGATGAGAAACACACTTCATCTTCATTCCTTTCTCTTTTGTCTATGTATGTCCTTTTGATTTGTAACATCCTATATGTTTCTTGTTTCATACGGTAAGTAGATAATCCAGTCATTCTTGATAGCATGGGATGAGAGAAGACAATCAACCTATTTTGCATGTGAGCTGCTGGGAATATTATGTGTGGAACATATATAGCAATTTTTTCCTATTCTTCTTTTATGTTTTAAGAATTTTCGAGTTTTCTCATGACTCACATTCTTAAAATTAGCGGAGGAAGACTACAGAATGTTTTAACATTAAAATTTTGGTCCTTGGAAATGTGACACTGACAACAAAATAATTATTATTAGCAAAACATACACAGCCAAATACAAAGAGGATGTGTGGCATACCACAAATTTCTGGCAAGTTGTTAGTTTCTCATACCTGGTATTTCATTAAATGTACTTGAAGGGAAATTCCAATTAAGTAATGACTAGTAATGTCCTTAGGCTCTTAAGGATTAAAATGATAACAGAAATGGGTTGAATATTTGACCTTATGCCAATTAACACTGGCTAACAAACAAATCTAATTGAAATAATGTTGTATGGGGGAGAAGTATGGATTTCATTAAGTTTTCTAAGGATTTCTTCATGTTCAACCAATTTTAGCTGGGAAGGGCTTAATAATCTGATGACATCAGCAGTACAGCACAATCTTAATAACAAATAAATGTCATAGCTGAAAATTTACCATATGGGTGTAAGCAGGTCTGTAGGCTGTAGGTGGCCTTAATCATACTGTTTCATGCCTTGTTTTTGCACCTGATCTATTGTGTAGGTTTTAAAAGTAATGGATGTAATTTCTTAGAGAAACTGAATCACTACTCTGCTTTTTTTGCTCCTTGCTTTCTGGTATTCAGTTATGTGCCCATAGATTTTCATATGTATGATATGATTGCCTTGCCAATCTCATTTCTAATTCCTATAGCTGGTCACATGCAGCCCCCTTCACAGCTTTGTCTTCTTGCCATTGCATTGCAGTCTTGGCTAATATAGTCCCTAACAAACATCCTAGTCGTATTTTCCAGTATTTTTTTTTTTTGTGAGACTCAAACTAACTTGCCATAAGCCTTACTGTTCTTGCAGCACTTAGTTTTGAGTGTGTCCAGATTTATATCCATCACTTGTGTGCCCTTGTGCTCTCCTTCGGGTAAGGAGCTGAAATATTTTTATAGTATTCTGATACCTGGCACTATGTTAAAATAACAGACAACTCAAAGGACATGGGGAATAAAACTGAACACGCAGGGGAAGGTGTACAGGTAAAAGATCAAATTCTTCCAATTTACTGCACATCAGTATTCTCTGTAGTACCTGAGTTGATCTGTGTGCGTGTGTGTGTTTGTGTGTGTGCATACATTTTTCTTTAAACTCAAGTTACATTTATGCCGTGTGTGTGGTTTCTCAAAAATGAACAGTGAATAATATCCTATGGTTTCATCCTAAAGCATCAAAGCTCTCCATACAGTAACCACAGAAATGATCCACTTCCATTATACCAGGAATAAAGGTCAGAGCAATTTTCATCATTTTCCCTTTCTCTCAGCCTCTGAAATCAAAATCACCATGACAGCTTTCTGCAGCACTGAGCTTAAACCTTAAGTGGGTTTATTTAAAAGATGTTTTACTATTTTTCTGCTGTACAAAAATAATAAAGGGGTTGCGGCTATTACACAAAGCGTATCACTTTGGAGGGGCATTTGCAACATGGTCTCAGAAAGTGACCAGTCCCTCCAAAGGTGACACGGAAAATATCCAACAGGTATTTTTAACAGGAAAAGCTGGTATTTTGACAAACTGTGTTTCTCTCATTGAAAATAAGTAGCCAATGACCAATGTAGGGTAAAAGCTATGGTGAGTGACTGCAGCATTAATAGACTGTCTGACAGGTCAGCTGCCGTTCAGCCCAGTGTGTGATCTATGTCAATCAGTGTACCTTTTTTTTCTCCCCCACTGTTAGACTGTTGGCTCTTTATCACTTCTCCTGCGGTCGACCCAGAGAAGTTTAGGTAGTTGGTTCTCCCTTTCGAGAGGGGAATGTGAGCACAAGGTGAATAACAGCTCTTGACATTTGCTTGAACAGACCACAAATCCCACTGAAGGTCCCTTTGCCAGAAAACCTGATACAGCAAATCTGTGAGGATCATTTTAAAAGCTCTGTCTTTGAACAGGGAATTCTGTACTGTGAAAGTCTCTGATCACCGTGTATGGCACACCAGGTGAAAGGATTATGCGCCAGTGGTATCTTTAACCAGAGACAGAATAGATAATTTTAACTTGGGAAATTTTATGGGAGTAATTGGGTGAGGCCATTCCTGTGCCTTCTTCCACTGTATTACATAATTTGAGCAATATTGTAGTAACTTTTCAAAAAATATTTAGAACAACTTCATGCACTTGATGAAGGACACTTGTGGGCCTGAGAGTAGCAGTATGAGTTGTTCTGGTAGAACATATTATCTTTCCAAGAAAACTTGCCTTTTTTCACAGAATTACACAGAATGGTTCGGGTTGGAAGGGACCTTAAAGATCATCTAGTTCCAACCCCCCTGCCATGGGCAGGGTCACCTCCCACTAGACCAGGCTGCTCAAAGCCCCATCCAGCCTGGCCTTGAACACTTCCAGGGATGGGGCGTCCACAGCTTCCCTGGGCAACCTGTTCCAGTGCCTCACCACCCTCACAGTAAAGAATTTCTTCCTGATATCCAATCTTAAATCTACCCTCTTTCAGTTTGAGGCCGTTACCCCGTGTCCTATCATTACACTCCCTGATAAAGAGTCCCTCCCCATCCTTCCCGTAGGCTCCCTTTAGGTACTGGAAGGCTGCTATAAGGTCTCCCTGGAGCCTTTTCTTCTCCAGGCTGAACAACCCCAACTCTCTCAGCCTGTCTTCTCATAGCACAGGTGCTTCAGCCTTCTGATCATCTTCGTGGTCCTCCGCATCAATAGGCATGCAGCTATTTATCTATATATTTCATCTTCCCTTCTTACAGAGGAATATAAGATTGAAGGGATGCGACCTGGCAGCTGGCAAAACAGCATCTAATATAAATGAATACATAAATGACACTGCAGAGTAAACTGGTTAAGGGAGGACAACTTGTGGTTTGCTTGTTGGGCAGTAGTTAGTAAAGGTGGAGGGGATTAAAAGGAGTGGGAGAAGGTGGTAGAACACAAAGTTGCGAGATCAAAGCCTCTATCTAACACCCTTTGATTTTAGGGTGTTAATTCCTAAGTCACTGAAATCCTTTTAACATGTATTCCCTCAAGTTGTCTAGAAGCTGTTGTGCAAGACTTAGGAGAACCTGAAGGGAAATTCTGTGAAAGATAACAATAAATATAATAAAAAGTAAACCCCAAAGCACGTTTGTTACCATAGTGGTGGATCAATACGAAGAAGCATATCACAACATTTAATAATTACTTAATCAATATAAACACTGTAACATGATAAGGAAATAATACACGAGTCATAAAGGACAATTAACTATAAACATATAATCCAAGCCACCATTTGGTAGAAATCACCTTGTATTTATAGCTATTGTGGTGTTGTAAGGTATATATGACTTCTTTTTCCAGAGCTTTACCTGTGTCTGGATACAAATACCATAGCAAGTACTGAAGATTTGTTCATTTAGAACATGTGTGATACATTTACTCCTGTCTTACCATTTGCTGTTTGTTCTCACTCCTATAATGGCCTCCTTTGCATGCACTACTACTACTACTACAAAGTCTCTCCTCACTTTCTGCTACTACCGACCTTCTCCACACCCTCTCAATCTTGACACTCCTTTCTTCTACTGCGTCCTTACACACAGACACAGACACACACAGACACACGCAAACCCAGCTTCCCTGCCTCTCATCGACAAACTGCCATTTGTGCCAGGGAAGCGCACTGATTCCAGTTTCCCAACATCCATTTTTGCCCAAAATCTTGGATTTTTTTGGTGCCTGTTTTACGGGGAAAGAATGATCCTGTGGTTAAGATACTGGATTAGTATTGTAGGGTTCAGACTGTGTTCCCTGGCTTCCTGCCCAGTTAATGTATTATGGTTTTAGTGTAATTGAGAATAAGGAACACCACACATGTAGAACTTTTAACAAATCACTTAAACAAAATGCTTGGATGTCTGAAAGCTTTCTCTGAGGTATTCACTGCTCTGCAACTCCAATGGGAGTTGAGGGCATACACCACTATGTAGGACACGTTCATCATGTTGAAGGATTGGGCTTAGTTCACCACCTGCAAAATGGGGCTAATTCTTACTCAGCTCACATAAGGCTTATGATGATGAAAACAATCTATTAATGTTCATTATGTGTTCGGTTGCTACAGTAGTGACTGCCAAGAAATAATTCTCTCAGTAAGATGAATGCCAGCTAAAATAATTCTGCTCTAATAGATTAAATTCAATGCAAGGTCACCAATCACCTTCCTACAGCACCCTTTATCTTTAATATGTTCCTAACACAGAGCGAGTCTTTGGAGGAAAAGTTTAACATTAAAGTCCTTCCCTGCAGGAACACATATCAAAGACCAGTGATACTTCTCTTAAGCAGAGGAGTATGCTCCAGTGCCCATGGCCACAGTTCCCAGCTAGGCAGTGTGCTGTTTTTTACGTCTTTTGGCTGTCAGTTTTCACATTACAAGTGTCTACAAGGCAGCAGCGATGCAACTTCTGTTCATGTCATGTTGAGTTCAAAACCACGTATACAAATTCACTCTTTGTCAATTACCTCTTGATTAAAATAGACTATTTTTATTACTAATATACTCCTCTCTCCTAATCCCACAATTGCAGCCATCTTAGATTTTTTTCCCGTTCTCTATTATTTTTTTCCATTTCTTTCATATCATTTGGCTCCCAGCAATTATTCTATATAATGGCCATTTCATACCTTTCATCTTCTACATCTAGTAACATCTTTAATTGGTAGCTTAGCCGATATTATGTTTCCCCCTCAGTGCAATTTTTCATATGAGTTTGTTTTGAACTCACTGTATTTTGTAATTTCCTTACCTGTGCACAGATCATAACTTCTATTTTATAAGCTTTTCTGTTTCTTCTTATAGCACTGGATTTACCTTAGCATAATTGAAACTCCATTTTGAATGCAAGAAATAGAGTTTGTGCACATTTATGTTTTGCTGCATGTGCCTGAATATCTTGCAGATGATGTAACATGCTGGTTTTGCAGATGTAGGGTGTAACTCTCAAATGTATTCAGAAGAGGGAATGGCAGAACTGTAAAATTCCTCCTTTTCTTAAGAAAACTGGTAACATGAAATATATTAAAATAATACCATATTGTTATTTTCCTCTTCTTAGGTGGCGGAGTAGAGAACTTGAGGACTTTGGAATAGCTTAATCTTGAACCCATTCCCTGAGAACTAACTGAGGTTCCTCTACATATAAAAACTGAATGGTCCACAGAGTCTTGCGCCAGCTAGGAGGATCTGGAGACCTTAGAATAAGGAAGATGACAATGACAGAAGTCATGGGGAGCAGTGCTGTCATGGGACGGTAGGGAGAAGGGTACTCCACAGATCTGCCTTTCAGCACCTACAAATGATCATGCTATCACATGTAGGAAGACTCAACATTTGTATTTCATGTATTTAGAAAGGGGAAAGGCAACAGATCATCATAGCCTGAGAACATGAGATATCAAGGCCAGCAGCTTTATCTCAAAGCTCTTGCATTTTGTTACTGACTTTTATTTTTAAAGCTGTCACAGTCAGATTCTTCATACACAGATCCTAATTCTACCACTGGACAGCCTGGCTCCCAGGGAAGGCAGGGAGAAGATACAGTGACAAAATTTTGGGCAGTCTATGCCCTTTATTTCATTTTGTCTCTCCACAATAAACAGCAGTTGAAACTTCTTGTTACTCGGTGCAACCTGATGCTTCATACTCATTTCAGGAATCACTGCTTTCTGAACTGTAAAAGTGTCAATGTTCAGATTAAAACAAAACCAAAGCAGTTCCTGCAAGCGGTCCTGACCAGGTGACCACTGTACAAGTAGCGGTGGGTGTACATCTGGCAGTTAGCCTGAGTAGGTGCAGGCCTGTGCTGTGCCCAACGTGGCCTTCGGGCTCCGTTGTGGTGCATAAACCCTTTGGTCGCAGGGTAAACTAAGCCAGCTCGTTGTAAGAGAGGAGCCTGCAGGCAGCTCCTACTTGGTACCATTGATTATGTCACATGTGGCCTTGCCTTTACTACTGCAGCGAGAAGTTCTCATGTGAACATCCTTTCTGCTTGACAGTAGAAATGATGATTTAGAGTTGTTTTCTTGTAAGAAAATTCTGTAACAGCTCAGGTGACCAAAATGGGAGAACTTCTTCTATGGACAGAGGTCATTTTGACGCCAACATCACTTGGGCTTCCCAGTATATAAAAGGATAAAAATTACCTATGCTATTCTCTTCTTATAGTGTTAGCTCTAATAACTAGCATTTTAAATGATAACTTACAGGCATTATAATGGACTGGCACCTCCTGGTGCAAAGCAGCTCCTTCCTTTCCCACTCGTTGGAGGGTGACTTCTTATCTCATTGAATTCAGGTTCTTCCTTTCCCAGGTAATGACTATGATTTAGATCTTTGTAGCAGCAAAACATTACATGGTACCTCCAGTTTGATCCAGCACAGTACCAAGAAATGTTGTGAGTTTTAAATGAAATTATATTTAATGGGAACTGAATGTAAGCTGCATGCTGTCTTTTGATATATTGGCTTGGAGGTATTACAGCACAATAGGTGAGACCATGTTTGTGACCCAGCCTTTCAAAGGCTGAGGATCTGTAAAGTGCTATTTTTTTGCAGTTAACATTTCCCGGCAGGCTTTGAACAGCAGAAGTTCGTACAGCCTCCCGTGTCCTTGGCTGTGTGCAAACAGCCCGACACTTTGGCTCAAGTTCTCCTTGCATTATCTTGGCAGAATACCCAGTCTTCAGGAATCCTAATCTTTTATTTAATCACTTTATCTTTTCAATTTCATCCCTTTCCTATCCTAATTCTTTCTTTTTCATTAAAGCCAGTACACAAAGATCAAGCTGGTAGAATGTGTTCTGTAGCTGTCAATCAGTGGGCACAAAAAAACCACAAAATGTGAATAGTTAAATCAGCAGACTTGCCTGCTGGAGTTATCTGCATGGCAAAGATGTCAGAGTATTGTTTCCAAGCCTGACTTCTACATGCGGGGAGTAGCAGAGCATGTCCTGGCCTCTTTTATCTTCCTCAGGAGAGCAGCCAAGTGGCATAATCAATTCTTCCAGGCTTTTGTCTTTCACCTGATGTTTTGCTTACTGCCTAAGGCTCCGCTGTTCTTCTGCCCCTTAAAATGTATTTATTTTCAGATGTTATGAAAAATAAATGTAAGTTTTGCGTGGTGAGATATATATATATTAATGGACTATATCAATAAAGAATCTTTTTCTCCAATTACTACAACTGCAAACTTTCCTTAGTTATTGAGAAATAGTCAGGCAAACAGAAAATTAGTGTTAAAAAGTTAAAGAACAAGGAATAACCTTCCTTGTACAAGCTAATGAAGGAATTTTAGTCATACAGACAGTTTTGGGGAGCTCACTTTATTGGTCTGTGGTATATATTATTGCAGCTAACAGAGGTCAAACATTAGAGATGTGACTCTTCTTGTAGCTCCTGGTATTAAAAAAACACCAAAACTCAAGGACTGAGAAAACCTGTAAAGCATTTAAATAAATGCAAGGTGATTAAGCCGGCACATGGCCAATGCATAAGGCAAAATTAAAGCTGGAAGGAAAACCAAGCTAGGTTTTACTGTTGTTTTGTTTTCTCACTGATTTAAATTCATAGGGTTGAGGTACCATAACAGGATAATTGTGACAGTCATGATAAGAAAACACTTCCTTTAATTCATGTCAGTTCTCTTTCAAACTCAATGTCACAAATTTAGGTTAACAGACATAGAACGGTTCTTTAAGAGCACTAGTTTTGGAAAGTGTATCTTTAGTACAATCTTTCAGAAAATAACAAGTATTTCTAGTGAAATAAAAGGTGGAATTGGAAACTGACCAGTGATTAACAAGGCAATCAGGTATAGAAGATAAAATATCAAATGTAGTGAAGCAGGTTTCTGACTTATTATTTAATGCCACAAATGTTTGTGGACTCAAATTTTTATGTGGTCTGGGCTTTGTATATGCAATTTACTCCAAAGGGAGCTTCAAATACAGAATGGAATCAGGGTCAAGTCCACAATGTAACTGAAAATACCTGTGTTATACAAACCTATAGAGGTGCCCAGTCATTGAACAGAAATAAATAATGTTATTTTAAGATTATTTTTATGATAAAACTCTTAGAGGGCTTTGTAGGTTGGTAAATTCCATGACATTGTTTATTTTATATTTTACTTTCATCTGCTTTGCATTAAAAGGCTTAATTTAAACCTGTGCACATGGATCCTCAAGTGAAAGCACAGCCTGCCTTATAAAGGAATACTTTTTCAATACTTTCCACAGAAAACTTTAGACAAGGAGAGTGGAAATGTGAATTTGACCTCATATACTAGTTGATCAAAGTTACAATTAATTTTCATGAGTTATTTTGGATAGCCTGTTATTTCTAAACAGGGGAATGGGCACAGTTAAACAGTCAAGATTAGAAATAGAGTATATCATAAGACAGATTTGGAGCAGCTGGAAGTACCAAAACAATGCAGTGGTTTCCCTGTTGTTATATTTATTTCAGACATCCCCATATTTGGTCTTAACTTTGAATTTCCTTATTTTCATGGGTGTTATCAGGCTTTTTGTAATACACTCTGCAAATATACATTTTTCTAATATTTAATTTCTTGGAATACTAACACTGTATAATAGTGCCACTGTAATGAAAGCCGTTCTATTGCCAGGGCATGAAAAGTTGTTGCATGATAATGAAATGTGATGGTTATGTGAAGTATCAGTCCAAGAACTAATTATTCATGGAGTTTTAAAAAAGCACTCTCCTTTTATAAACAATAATCTTGCTGAATTCTTGAATATTGCATGTCTAGAGCTGGAAACAACTACACATATGGATTCCACTTCCAAATATGAATAAAAATCCCCAATCCTTATCTAACTTTTAAAATGTAACTAGAGAATATCAAGCATTATTCTTCCAGGATTTGCGTGCCAAGGAAGAATCAGGAAACAGCAAGCAAATCCAATCAAGACAAAATGAAAGTGGGAAAGGAGGAGAAAATATATTCTTTTACCCTGTTAATGTCTCAAAGTCTGCAGGCAGTCAGAAGCAGCTGAATGAAGAGCTGTGTCAGGAATGCATGTAGTTGTGCAGTCCTTGTTACCGCTCGGTTTTGTTGAAGTGCAATACCGAGCATGCAAAATGGTGCTATTGACTACTGTTGGCATAAGTCAATATTTACTTCTTGGAACAATATATTCAGGTATTCACCTGAACATAAAGTCAATGAGCTGTAAGTACTGTTGCACCCATTCATCCATAATCATTCAGAGAACGAGGGCAAGATAGAATCTGTCTCTAAATCATAAAGAAGAAAATCCCTCTTTTCTTTTTCCTCTCATTTTAAGAGGTGAGAAAAAGCTGACACCAACACCACCTCCCCCTCTTCCCGAAACATCAACAGAATACACAGATTCCCCATACTCTTTTGCAAGGGCTTCCACTAACCTCACGATTGCCCTGGAAAACCACCATGACCAGGGTGTTTTAACTTCAACACACTGCAGAAAGACCTCTAGTGGTCCCCACCATCAGAACTGCCCAGCAAGAGAGTATGGACTGTCCCTTTCTTGGCTTCACTAAGGGGCCACTGCTTATTTCTCAGGGGTTGGTGGAAAACAGGCTGTCTGGATTGAATTGAGACTGTTTAGAAACCTCAGCTGACAGGCACTGAAGGTTTCTAACTCCTCCTAAGAAAGAAAATTCTGAAGAAAGAGGAAGCACAGAAACAATAAGCAAGAATTTCACAGGCTGGTGTTGCTCTTCTTTCTACAGACTAAACTTGATTGTATCGAAAGCTAAGATTTTTATCTTGAAATAAGATTTTTAATTTTTTTATTTAAATTTTTAAATTCAAAAGCAATTGAAAACACGGATAAAGAATACAAATATTTACATGCTCTACTTTTCCCCCTCTCATTGCAGTCTCATTGCAGAGGGACCACAGATGTGCAGGGCTGGGAGTTTATGAAGGATTCTGTCGTCACCAGAAAGACATCACTGCCCAATTAGCGGCTGTGCTATCAGTGGACCAGCTCCTGGCCAAAACCTAAACCCGCGGTATTTTTGGTATCCTAAACCCAAACGAGAGCAATTCCGCCAAAGGAGGCAAAACTATTTTAGGCATCCAGCAGCACTGAATTAAGGCTATGACCTGGTGGCACTAGCTGCATCCTTTCAGAAATTAACTTGCCCATATGCTTTTGAACTTCACTCAGAGACAGACATTTTGTCTTAGATGTAAAGTAGACAGACCCTTTCCTAAGAACCGTTACTCACTGCAGTATCTCACTGAATAGGTTTCTGTAGCTCCTTAGTGCACTGAGAAAAGGTACCGTGATATATATTAATATGCTTTTTCAAGGGCTCCATTACTTTCAATGGAGCAGTAACTCAAAGGATTTATTACAACATATGAAAAGAAAGTTCCTCGTTTAGAACAGTTCTTTAGGATGTAATTATAACACTACTGAACAGTAGTGTTATAAAAAACAAACAGAAAGTGAAAGAGGGCAGCCTGTGTCCACACTACAGCTAAAGCTCCGGCTGCTGTTCATCCAAGGACTCCCACTTATCAGAAAGAAACCATTTAAATTCTGCCATTGAGGTGTCATCACAGCCTGGCATTCAGCATTGGTTGCAAAATTTACAAATGGTGCATGAGCTAGTTTAAACCTCAGAGAGCACGGCATAATTGGAATGAAATGAGGGGCTAAGCATTCAGTTTCAGTCTGGATGACATATTTAAGATTAAGACAAACAATGAAAAATGAAGAGCAAAAAGGAAATCCTGATGAGAAGGAGGAGCTCACTCTGCTCTCTCCTGCTCTAGAATTAAGAGATTAAACACTTGCTGCCTCAACAGCAGAGATGAGGGAGCTATTATACTTCAAGGTACAATATGCAGAAAAGAAGTACAGCTTTTCCAGGGAAACCCTCTGGCTACAAAATCTTACTTTTAATTATAGGACACAATAGATTTTCTGATAAGACATTCTGTACTTAAAACTGAGACAGTACTATAGTAAACTTGTATATTCTATCACCAAGCTTGAGCCCAAGATCAGAAGCCTAGTAAAGCATGGCAGCTTTTACACTACATGTCCTGGCTTTTATCCATTTGTCATCACCTTAAGGTTATCCAAAAATGCCATTTTAATTAACAAGATCATCCTTGCTTTTCTTCTGGTAACATTGTATTACAACGAAATGTTAATGGGAACAAACCCAATGGAAGACAGCAGCTGTACTGTCCCAGTTTCAAGGACTCTGAACAAATGCATTAATAACGGAGTCCGGACACGGCTTAGTGGGAAAGCACAAAATTATGGGTGTGAAAGAATACTGAAGGGAGGTGAAAAAAAAGTGAAATGGCATTTGGGGTGAAAACTTTCAGCATAACCTTTATGCTAAGCACTTCCAGTCAAATAAAACTGAACAATCTCATGGACACACTGAATTCTGCCTTCAGAAAAAGACAAAAAGTGTTTTGGTGGAGGAAGTTGGTTTGATATTATTTGTAACGTATTTATTTCCTTTTCTGAAGATGCTTCTCAGAACTACCCAGTCCCAGTTCAGCTGTGGAGGATTCCAGGGTAAGAGAGTGATCTAAAACGCCTGGGATAAGGATGGTCAAAGACCAGGTAAGTGTGTCCATCCTGAACAGGACACCACCCTGGGTCCCAGAATCTGGGCTGTTCTCAAACTTGGAACCTGATGGGCAATAGAATCCAACGTATTTTTAGTAGTGGAAGGCTATGGGGAGAACATTATTTTAAAATGACTGGTTAAATAGCCTATATTTAATTTTCCACACTGAAGACTGGCACTTGTGGGTTAAAGTCATGTAAATATGCTTTAAAAACTGGGCCAAACTCACTTGGCTGCTTTGAAGGTTTTACAACCCACTTTTTCTTTCACTCATTTGCATTTCAATGGCTGGTAAGTAGTTTCTCTATAGTTTTTTTTTTTGTACAGATATTGGACTCCACTAACAGGAATGGTACAAGAGGTTAATCTGCTAGAAATATGAAATATTTTCATTTAGAAGCAATAGAAGTGTTTTAAACATAGCTTACACCTGCTCCTCATACAAAACTAGGATGGGGCTCACTTGCACATTTACAAATTTTGTGCAGAAAGGAGAATCACAATGGGAGGGACACACTTGCTTGATGGGACAATTTACTATTAGTTTTGAAATAAATAAAAATGCAAAAAAGTTCACAGAAATACTTTTCCTACTCCACACAGTCTATTAATAACTCATTTCCTAACTGCCCCTAATTTAGGGGAAATGGGTAGTTGCTAATCCAAATGATGCCATGAATCTGGCTATCAAAACAACCTATATTGTATTAAAGAGGGTATTAAAGCTTATTTTGACACTCATTAAAGACAACTGCTAGAATTTATTGTGTTATTCTAATAAATTCTAATAAAATATTCCTTTGACTCAGGGAATTGCTTTAGTTCGTTTAGTGATTTCAAATATTCTGATCACTGTACCACATGCAGGCATCTCTTCACTTCCTAAAGCTTTTATGTACTTTCTTTATCAAGTGGACAAAAACGTGCAAAATCAATATGGAGAGATGTTTTCAATGATTTTCCTACAGTCCCTCCCAGATTTACTCTTTCTGTGATCTAGGACATGTCTATGAATAAAAACTCCCAAATAATCCATAAATAAAACAACCCTGGACAGAAGGCATAACTGTTGGGAAAATAACATATTTAGTAGATGTTAAGAAAGAATCAAGCCACAGCGCATTTGAAATCTACTTTCTATGCACAGATTTGTATCTATGATATAGATTTGCCCATGTAGCCTTTCATAAAATAATTTCATCTTAAATCCATCTTTGAAACAAGATGAGGCTCTTAGTAATTAGTAGGTTTGTAGAAATAAAGATGTGGTTGTCCCTGTGTTGTACAATAATGGAAACAGGATTACAGATTTTATGGACTGTACAATAAAAATCAGACACGATGCAAGTGAACACAATGAAACCCCATTTACAATCAAGCCTCAAAGTGTTTTAGTTCCATTTAGCGAGGATGCTACAACTCCACTAGAATCCAGGCAAATATTTTTAAAAAAAATAATTAATATGTTATTGATTTGATAAAACAAACCCAAACTTTACTCCTTACTTTTGAAAATTTTCTTTTCCAGAATGTTAACTTCCTGGAAAGTGTACTCACAGAAACTGTATTTTCTTTTAAAATTTCCAAAAATATTTCAAAGAAAGGAATTCCAAAACCCAAATGTTAAGACCTTAGACTCAGAAACCCCACTTTTTGTAAGTCAACGAACGAGGGACTAGAAAATATATGTCACCAAAGACTCCAGACTAGAAAATCTGAAAATGTGAACTTGGTAGTACTGACATTTATAGTGAAATATCTTTCGATATTTGCAATGAGGTATTCTGAATAAATTTTCAAAATTATTTGGAAAGCTTAGTCAATGAATAGTATTGGAAAAGACACACTTCACAAAATCACGTCATGATTATGAAAAAGTAACTAACATCTCATCACCCATTACAATGACTAATAAATAGAGTAAGAAAGGTATTGTCTTCAAATTCGTCACTAAATTTCAGCATGAAAGTCCTGTGCTTAGACATTTATCGAGAAAAGGCTCAAAATATTTTTTTTAGCATATGGGAAATGTCCCAATTCATCCGTATACTTACTTAGCAAATTATTATTAGTATCGGTTATTTTCATGCCAGCAATGTTGATATTTCCTAATCATTGCCTTAAAGCATATACTTAAACGGTCTGCTGAAAAGGATGGACATGTGGAATACTGTGGTAACCACTGGAGACCTCAAAATTCAATTTATGAGAATTTGTCTCAGCTGCACATATAAATTCATTGGTCCCTGAATGAAGCCATTTTCTGAAACAGAGGAAAAGTGTTCATAGAAGTTTCTATAAACTGTTGGGTTTTGTGGATTTTCATCAGGTGTTGCTTTACACTTGTCTAAAGGATAATGATAAAACCTGTCAGGATGAAAGTTTAAATTCACACCAAAATCTGTGGTGGGTTCATTTTTCACCAATCTTGCTGCATTAATTTTTTTTCTGCCTGAAATGACTTGTGTTCACAGAATTCTTTTTTTCAGCATGACTGCTTATTTATAAACAGCCCTTGTTACAAGGCAGTAGTATGGAAGTGCAGAGATAAACCTAGCTATTGCTTTATTATATATTAATTAGCTTAACAACTTCATCAGCATAACGATTGTCATCCACATTGCAAAACTCTAGGCTGAAAAATGCAAACCAACAGAAGATTATAATAAAATATGTACAGTAGCTGTAGTGGAGATCTGTATATTTATTCTCCTTGTGGCACAAAATGTTTGTGAAAATGTCCTGAAAACAAAATAATAACATTACATTTTCTTCTCAGAGAATATTAATAAAATTAATTTTAGAAAACAAAACAGAAATGTATTTTGTGTGAATCACCCTGGCAGTGTATTACTTGTATTTCACATGCATTCGAACAGTAAATTAGCAACATGCTCTTAAATTAGGTTGGCTGTGAAATAATACATAAGAATAAGACTATAAAGACCTTTCATTATTGCACACAATCAAAAGGTGCACAGTTAAAGCTACACTGTCAAGGACGATACATAAATGCTATCCTTTTACATTTAAACGATGTTTTCCTTGTTTAAAATATTCCTGACATGCACCAAGATATATCTAAAATATATCTCTTAAATAGGACATTTAATACTTGAAATTCTGAACTACAGGAACAGAACTATATTCCCAGGTATATGCCCAGAGAAGCCCTAGCCATCCAATGCAATACACGATAACTTCTTTGTACTTTCCTTCTTCCTAGCATGCATATACCATGTGTTCATACCAAGCAGAGCCTTTTCCATTGCAACTGCAAAGAGAAAGAAGTAATTTTTCATTCTGCATCAACTCAGGGATGAGAGAGGCCCAGAAATTACAAAGAAATGTTTCCATAGTATGCAAGCTTACAAATCCCCAGACACCACAATGAAGTGGATTTTAAATCAAAGTAAATATGAAATTTCCACTCAAAAAAAAAAGTATTTAAAGTGAGGGGAAAAAAAGCAATTTTGACTGAGTACGGGTTATATAAGCACTATTTCAAAAACTGGATCAGGAAGTGGAAAAATAATTTGCACTTTTTAATCCCATTTTGATCATCTTCAATTTGCATATGTGGTTTTTCTTCCCCATTTAAGACATTGTCACTGTTTCTTACTTCAAATAGTGCACTGAAATTGGAAAAAGAAATACAATCATTAGATGTTATGACACTTACACGCTCAGGGTATTGGAGAGAATCAGCTCCTACTTACTATTATACTTCACCCATTAAGAAAATATTAATAATAGAACTCCAGGCCTTGGTAACACATATTTACATGTACATTTTTGTCTTTCAGTTTAAACTTTTAGTAAGTTAATTGTTTAATTGATTTATTTCTTAAATATTTTCATGATTTATCAGTAACGATGTCCAGTCCAGGGATTTCCTGGCAGTTAATGACCAGCTAGAGCAGGAAATTCTTCCCCAGAGTTCATTAGTACTTAAATATTTTTAGGAAACTTCCAAAGAGTTCTTGTATTTCAGGATGTTTCTCCGCCTGCTGTGTTTTTCCTTCATGGAAGTAATGGCCTTTAGATGGCCAGAGATTTTGAGAACTATTGATGAATGTTCTTTTTTCCTTCTGAATTTTAATTCAGTTAAAGGAAAATAAGGGGAACTCAAGTCTTCATTGCTCATTTATGCCCCGCTAAATATACTTGTGCAGTTCTAAACCTGAGAGGATCCCTTGTGGTGGGCTGGAGCAGAATCCTGGCAAGTTTGATGGACTTGCTTTATGGAAAAGGCGTATCACATCGCTGAGTGGCAGAGGAAGGGGCACTTAAACAGCTGCTACTGCGGCAATAAAATTAAGCTATTGGATTCAAGATAACAGTTAGACCCACGCTTTTGTCTTTATTGGGATTGATGATGAACCATTTAGAGAGGCAATCCAATCATATTGCAATGAGAGTGTGTGATGCTGTAATTTTATAGTTTGCATGGCCTCATTTAAATTACTAATATTTTACAGGTACAGTAGGAAATTGGAGATACATCTTCATCATCATTTCTGCGCTCATTACCAGTACTGAATAGGTGTTACAGAATAACATTAAAGCAATTTAGCAAAATGAGACCAATGCATGGACTGTCTGGATGCCAAGGGCTGCATGCACTTTTGCCTTGAAATACATCAGTACATTACCGTTCTCTTAAAAACTAGAAGAACCCCATTGTAAGGTAACAATGATGAAGGACACTTTTCAGGTCTAATCCAGAGTGTCTTTCACAACACAAGAGACAAAGCCCTGCCTGAAGACTCAGCACAGGCCTGGTCACATGGATGCATATGTTTCATCTCTTTCTGAAATATGCCTTAGTACACCATTGTCCAAATATCAGTGACTGTCACCTGCCATTTATTACCCATACTGTCTGATAAAGACAAGTACTGAAAAGAGCCTCTCTCTTGGGACCAGCCAATTGTGCAGGACTATCCTGATGGAGGCGTCTGCCTGGCACTGTACTGGTGTGGCAGAATGCGATGCTTGTGTCCCGCTTTGAACAGATGTTTCCTCCTTGAGCGTTCTTGTTAATTACTATATTACCTGATATATTGTAATGAGGACCCGTCTCCCAGACATGTTGTCCTGAGATCAGCCAGTGTTGTAAGCCAGATTTTGCGGGTAGGGAAACTAAGGCTAAGAGTAAAGTAAGGAAGCTGTCTAAAGTCAGACAAGAAGTAACAAATAGGTCTACTGCTGTAATGATACACCTTAAGCAGCAAGATAGGAAGATTTTTTGAGTCATAAAGAGATAAAAACTGGACTGGGACGAGATATCTGAGGTGTGGGTGTAAATGATATAACCTGAGCAGCCTGGCCATTTTGGACTGCCTTCTGTGGACTCCTAGGTCTTATTTCCCATTGATAGGGTATTAAAGGACTTTCATTTGATTAAGGGAAAAGGAAGCAAATTGCACAGTTACCTTTCTCTCATCCCAGTTTTCTTCCTTTCCTTGCATTAGACCTTAATGACTTTTTAAGTCTGTGCTTTCATTCTATAAAAACGATACCTTCAATCTAAAGGAGACTTAAAGTCTTCACAGAGAAGCTATTATACAAGTCATTATGGGAACAGTAGTTAGCTAAATAAGCAAGAAAAAGCTAGCAACTCAAAATGGCAATTCATCATCAAGTGTCTGCTGCTTTATGTGCTAACAGCCTTTCTCAGCTTCCTTTAAGCCATCTGCTTGTTTCAGCTATCTCTCCATACCACCAGCCTCTCCCATTCCACCCCTCTGCATCTCACACAGTTCTCAGCAGATATCTCATCAGTACTCAGACTGGTAAGACTTTGTGTTTTACCTTCTAGACACTCTTGCCTTTCTCCACAGACATATTTCTTCTAACAGGTAGAAGCATCAGCAGATGCTGCTTATGCAAAAGAACAAACTTGACTGACCTGCTTTTTGTATCAGGAAGCACCTCTGAAAACCTTTCTCCATTAAAATAAGGTGTTGAAGAACAACAGAGAAAATCAGTAGATTTTGACAGGCAGGAGCAGATGACAGGTACTTAGGAATGACAATAATATAGTGAAAATAGGAAGCAAATCACATGTGGAAATTTTTGTCTTACTGCTACCACGAGAAGTCCTTCTTTTGCTATTTTAAAACATAGACTAAATGTAAAAAGATTTTGTTGTTGTCATTGTGGTATTTTGCAAATGCCTAGCTACAAAACTGCTCCGTGGTGGGGGTGGAAACACAAAGGAATTGCCCATGTAAATGTATAGGAGCATGAAGACTTGAGTATACAAGCTCACATTCCAGATGTATGGAAAATAACTATTGCAGCAAGAAGTCACAATGCTGTGAAGCATGAGGCTGAAGGCTAAGTACTTGCAGCCATTTGAGAAATGCAAACACTCAGCAAGGTTTGTTGCTATGAAAATGTGAGTCATTAATTTAATAAATCATTGCGAGGGAAAAAAGGAACAGGAAACATAAACAGTTTAGTGCCAGAGTGAAATGAGGATCTCATGAAGGTGAGCAAGATGAGGGTGGGAGGTATGCAGAAGTGGATGGAGCACAGTTCCTAAGGGTAGGAAGGACCTTGTCCCAGGAAGAATCGGTGTGTGCCCAGCAGAGAGGAGGCTGCCCTGCAAGGAGGCCAGAGGCACCGAGGAGACAGGCTGTGCGCTGCCTCTCTTCCCAGAGCAGAGTTTGTCTTATAGGACCCTTAGGGACCACTGTGTCTGCTTGCTGATTTTTAAGGAAGAAAACTTTAAAAGTGTCTGTTTGATCTTGGACTGCTGTTAAAAAGACATATGGGCAAGAAGAGAAAGGTAATAGGGGCCAGTTCCTTCCCATGATTTATAATTTGCTAACAAATACTGTTGTGCTGGAAATTTCTTAACCAAAGACTAGCTAGATAATGTGAGGTCATTTCCATATCTACTTTTTTTTAATGACTAACCAAATAGATATGGAGAGGCCAACTTCAAATAGCTTGGATGTTTGGGTTGACAGAGATGTTCTTCTGAAAAATGGATTTTTGTTGCACTTATCCAATATTTAATATAGTGCCCATAACACCTTGAATCCAGATATTGCACAAAGCAGAATCCAATGGCCACTATGCTGACCTAGCTCCAGCTTGAAGGCATAAAAAGCCCCACAAAACTAAATTTAGGACCAATTATCTTTAATATCCTAATTCTTTAAGATATGACAGGCTGTAATCATGGTCATTTATACACTATTGAAGAAAACAGAGGTTAGATCCAAATGTGCCGGAAATGAAAATCTGCAGTTTAAAAATTTCTTGTCAGCTATTGTAAGTGGAACTGGTCAAATAATACAAGTCATGATAGATTCACGCTTCTTTTCTGAATAAAGCTGAGGGGTCACTCCAGAGGTACTTGTGGGATCATGCTACTACTTGTAAGTATTAACATCAAGGGGCTTGGTCATTCTACCAGGAGAAGTTGTTCATTCATTATTTTATACACACACATACACATTTTTATTAGTTCTCCTTATACAGATTTGATCAAACAGATTTTGAAATCATCTAGAATCTCTTTTTTTACTGACTTCAGTGAACCTCAGTTCCAGAGCCATTGTTCATTTTTTCCTTTCATACAAAATTTCTAATAAATGGAACAAGCAATAGAACACCCATCTTCCTGTGCCGAACAAGTCACTAAGAACAACAGTTTGCAAGCAGCCTTTGTGCTATCAAATTCTTCACTGAAACCTGTGAATAATATGCAGATATGCACAGATACCAGGATCAGTTTGAGAAAATACAAGATTACCTCTACCAGAGAGTATATTCACAACCAATATTTCAATTACATCTCCTTAAATCTGTCTCGACTGATGTGAATCACATTCATACTTTTGAGCAACTGAGGAATGCAAAATGAGTGCACCTTTTTCCATACTTCACCTCCTTCATTCCCTTTTCATAACTGATGTCTTGTACTCCGCATAGTCATGCCAGTAATGCAGGCAATGCTTTAAAGGCAACTGTAGAAACTACCTTAAATATCATCCATCAACCACAGAATGAAAGATTCTATCACAGTGACAGGAATAGCAATTACAAGAATCACAATCTTTTATTAAGCTCTAAAAAATAATTAAAGCTAAAATCTGCCACTGGACTTTTGATCATCTGTTTTTCTTTTAATTCTGCATAAATTAAAAAAAAATTTGATGTTAATTAAAATGGTGGGTTTATACTTGTATTTTATTGCAAACAGATTTGTGAGTGTGTATATGGATGACTTTTTAGCCCTGGGATAGGATAGACATTTTATTAAACAATGACAAGCAATAAAGCCTGTTGTTCTGAGGAAGGGAAGGATGCCCTGTTGGCCGTCAGGCTTTTGAGAAGCACAAGGGATTGCCTTGTATTCAAATGGTATAGAAGGTAGAACTGCAAAAGAACAACGAATTAATTAGAGCAATCATTTTTGAAGAGCAGTTCCAAACCCCATTTTAATTAGCAAATAAAGCAGGATACTAACTGCTTAAGAACTATTTTTGCTTTCTGATTTACTGGGTGATGGCAGCTGTACTGTGCTTTGTTACAAATCACAAAATCTAGTGCCTCATTCTGCATGTAAAGTGCATTAAAATACCTCCTCTCCCATTCTATAGGGGCCTTTAAGATATATTACGATGGTAAAGTCTGTACAACCCAGCACAATTATTTTCTAATTAGCATCCTTAAATGTTGCATTGTGGCCTCAATCAGTTTTAGCATTGTCAAAGAGTTCTAGAAACAGCCCTATCTGTACAACCCAGGCCACATGTGACAAAATTAAATTGGCACGCTTCACTGTATAGACCTTGCGCTCCTGGCAGTGATAGCCAGCTCAATACCTCCGAGAGAAGGCGCAGCTGTCACTCACTGACCCATTAACGCTCTAGTTGCATCCTACAGTGTCATATTCCTCATTCGCACAAAGATAGTGCTCCCTGGAGATCCCCAGTACCTGCAGGAATGAGGGAAGGACAGCGGTGACAGCAGCACTATCGAACAGGGCAGCAAACAACGTAGCGTGAGAGCACCTTGTGCCAGCATCCCAAGCTAGAATTGAAACCCACTACGCTGCCCTGGCAAGCTAGTTTTAAATGGGTTATCATCTCTAACAAGCTGTCCCCTTCAACATCATACACACACGCACACGTAAAGGGCCACTGCCGAGCACCTTTGGTGTATTGCTCGGTTCGCGCTGTGGGCCCATCCAGTGAGGTGTTAAATAAAAAAACCCACCTGCTGCTGCTGCTCAAACGTAAAGGGGAACCATTGGGAGAATAATAAGGAAAATGATGCATCAAAATGCTGCCTCGTTTCTTCTCTTTATCCAGAGTCCTGTTACTGCCTGTACGCAAAGTCGTTTGAACTCCCTGCAATGCACTGCTTAGCACAAAGAGAATATTGCTTCAGGCTTCTGTGGGCTTTACGCTATGGGGAGCAAAACCACAGGTCCAATTCAGTGCAAGAGAAGACAATATCATCGTCACCCTGCCTCTAGGGCTCAGACACATCTCCCCAGCAGTTTGACACACCGGGGATTCACCGTATATATATGATTTAGGCCACGTTGTGTGCCCTGGGAAACTAATTGGTACCTTACCTATAGTAGCGTGTGGGGGTGTGTTCACACGCACAGGAGGACAAGCCAAGTATGTGTGCGTGCATGCGTGCACGTGTGCGTGCACATAGGCAGAAAACTGAGAAAAAAGAGGCAAATAAAACCAGCCTGAAACTTAATGGAAAAGATAAATTCAGGCATGATTACAGCTGTGAGGCGGAAACGAAAGTCCCAACTCTGTTGATTACGTGGAGAATGATCTAGTAACAAGGTTTTATTTCTAAAGATTCAAACCTCTCTCTTTCTCTCTTCTCAAGAACACACATCTATGCCACACCCAATGCAAAAAAAGTCACAGTAAAGAACGCAAGGAACTTACACAAATGTGAACAGAAAAATAATACCTTTTTTGAAAGAAGTAATTCAGTATTCATATTGTTGCAGGGGACTCAAACTCCGTACATTGCAGACCCCATGTTCCATTCTCTAGGCCACATTCACTGATGGACATAAAACAACATAAAAGAATTCCGCCCCCCAGGTACTGTAAACAACAACAAAAGCAAAAACCCAAGAAGAAGAACAAAGCGTGGACACTTGACTCCACTTGTTCTGCCCACACAGAGTTGAAAGACAGAAAAACTCTGCTGCTTAAGATTTATCATGAAATCATTTCTGCTTGACAAGTTGACATATGATCTCCAAAAAAGAAAGAGAGTAAAAGCCTAATTTGCTAGTAGAATTAAAAATATTGGAAAAATGTCTTTTCTGTGTGGTCAGTACACAAGACGTGAGAGTTCTTCTTTTTCAGTACCTCAGTTTGTCCATCATTTAAATCTGGATCCACTCCTGTTTCCCAAGCCCAATTGATACTTTAGGCACAGGCTCCAATGAAGTGCACGTTTATACCTTTCAGAGTCCAGAGAAAGACTTACTTTAATATATATGTACTTTACAGCATGTCCACATGGGGGTCAGTTGATTCTAAAGAACATTCCTACTCTGCAATGTGACCGGGGGGAAACGGGTATCGTTGGGATGGATGTTTGCTCTGCAGTAATTTTAAACTCACACTGTCTTCAGAGTAGCTTAAGCCTTCTCTGCCACGGTGTCACAGGGGAGTAATGACTCTCACTTTAAATGGGATTATTTCTGGTGCACACTCCCCAGCAATTCCTCTGCTGGACAGACCAGACAATGAGCACCACTGCCTTCTAATTACGTGATCAGAATCATCTGGGTCATCCTAGTGCTCTCAATGAGATTGCATAAGGGTGGTTGAGATATAGACAGATAGAGATTATAAAGGTTTCATTATATAGCAATACTATTATAGAACTTCCTAATAATGACTTACAGAGTTAGAACAATACACACACACACGCATATTATACTACTATATATTTAAGCTATCATTTCAGAGCAATATTAATTAGAATAAAAGGCAACTCTTCTTTCTTAGGTCCCTGGCTCGGCAGGGCTACTAACACTGCTAAGCAGGAAGGATCCTACGCCGACACTGAAGCCAACTAATGCGATTCTGGCTCCTGAAAGGAAGCAGATCAGTTGAGTATAATGGTGCCACATTATAGGTTCTCACTTTTCTTATTAGACACACACTTTGAAGGTTGAAAAGGGGTTTTATTTATTTCATGCAGCACTATGTGTCTAGAGCTTATTAGCGATTTAAGCACATAGAGGTTGGCTATTTTAGGATTTTCCATGACAAATTTCTCTGTGGTATAATTTCACTATAGCCAATGAAATTATGGGAGGGAAGAATCTGGCCTTATATACCTTAAAACCAAATGTTGCTGTCAGCATTTCGGTGAGGTTAAATACTTGCAGAGTGTTAAATTTCAAGGTTCAGGCAGTGAGTTGCACTGTCAGCTTAATATAAGGCTGTAATAACACAGCGATTGTAAGGCTCACAGCCACATGATCAGAAAGGAATGGGAGATCCCCTCACTTTATAGAGGCTTAAAGTTATTCCCCCCTTCCTGGCCCTCACTTTGATGTGGTGAGATGCCCTCACGCATTGCTCTTCTCCATACAGGAGACACTAGCAGGAGACAATCTGAAGAACATGGAAACCAACAGAGGGCTCAGCCCGCAATGGAAACTTGTTGCTTCTGGGGGAAATACAGCAGCTCAGCTGCAGCAGACAGTCTCCTTCTTTTTGAAGTACAACCAGACTGCGCTACATATTCCGCCTGGCAGCAGCTGCCCGGGGCACAGTGCAGATGAATCACAAGACAGTGTGCTGTGCCGCAACTGTAGGGCAATGGCAGCATTTTCTGAAATCACTGCTGCCCTACAGCACATCGGGGTGAGTGAAGCACAGCCCTCCCACATCCCACACTGTGTTCGTTTCTCCCTAAACTCCTTAGCTACCTCTTTCAGCTGGGAGCAGGAACTGAAGAGACTCAGGTCTAGCAGGAAAACTCTTGAGTTGCTGATTATACCGCTTTTCTCAGGCAGCCGCAAAGAGAAATGCCAGAGACCAAGCGTGCAGGTTACCATGCTTGAGGGCAATGAGGTATCGAAAACACGGCATGAGATTGTGCTTAATTCATAGAGGTAATGAAATTTGGGTTTACTCTTCTTTTAATAATAAAAAACAAAGCACATTTGAGTCAGGAAGACTCAGAAAAATAAAACACAAACCCACCTGTTGCCCATTCGTTCAGAAGCTTACACCACCAAACGCTCACAGTATGGTGTTATTTCATATATATTTCCTATTCCTCTTCGCTTGTTAAATGAAAAAAAATATTAAAAAATGGTAAACAATACTGTGAAATACAGCTTATGCCAAGAAAGGCAATGTGCTTAGATATATAGGGTTTTCCAAATGTTACTTTCACTTTTAATCATATTTTAATTGTACATCACTAATATTTTATTCATGTATTCTTTCCCTTCGTTGATTCACATATATATGTATACATATATATTCATACCCACACTACCCAAAGATTCATGTGTATAAATATACACACACACACACATTTCAGAGTGTGAAAATGGAAATAAAATTAGACAACATCAGAGTACAACAAAGCTGTCACACTGCTGCCTCAATGATACATAAATAAATGCACAGATTGAATAATTCAGTAAAATAAGCAAGATGGGCTGAGTCCCATGACCCTTTGGACAATGGGAAAGAGATCAATTATCCCCAGACAGGTTCTGTTTAGCTCACAGTGTCTTGGTTTGTTGAAACCTTCTGGTTACACCACTCAGGAGTTATTAAAGTACTGCCTGGGCAATTTACATTCTCCTGTTATAGTTTAAGTTACCTTCCTTTCAGACAATCTGCTACATGAAATATTACTTTGCAAAAAGTGGGAGCAATTATTTTAAAAATGTTTCTGGAAAGTAGAAGCTATTAGATTTCACTTGACTACTTTTAGTTGCACATTAGTGAAATGATACTGTTTCTTTAGGAAGTCTGTCATTTGCTTCCATTAGAGACTTGCAGGCTGTCAGTTCCAACAGAGCCCAGAAAAACTTCCACTGAAGCTATAATACCAGTAGTGGTAGCAAAACAACAGCCTCTCCCTTGATGAATGAAATCCTCCCTTCTTTTTTGGGCACTGTAACATTTGGGGGAAAATGTGAAGAATGGTTTTTATGTTTAGTGTGGAAAAGGTTTCTTACAACACACATTTCTGGGGTCCTTGTCAGTGTATCTGGTAAGTGTATGCAATATTTACACTTATGAGTGACAGTATTTACCACAGTACTGTATTTCCAATGAAATCCTACTCATCCACAGTATCACTCTGAAAAGAAGTGAGAGGGAATATCTTGGGTGATCTAAAAGGCCTGGCGGTAGACTCTCTAGAGAAAGAGGCTTTTCATGCATTGTTCTAGATGTAGCTAGCTTTATTCATCCATGTTTAACCTTATGAAATTCAACAAGGGCAAGTGTAGGGTGCTGCACGTGGGGAGGAATAACCCCCTGCACCAGTACAGGTTGGGGGCTGACCTGCTGGAGAGCAGCTCGGTGGAAAGAGACCTGGGAGTCCTGGTCGACAACGGGATGACCATGAGCCAGCAATGTGCCCTTGTGGCCAAGAAGGCCAATGGCATCCTGGGGCGCATCAAGAAAAGCGTGGCCAGCAGGTCGAGGGAGGTCATCCTCCCCCTCTACTCTGCCTGGGTGAGGCCACACCTGGAGTACTGTGTCCAGTTCTGGGCTCCCCAGCTCAAGAAGGACAGGGAACTGCTGGAGAGGGTGCAGCATAGGGCTACTAAGATGATTAGGGGACAGGAACACCTCTCTTATGAGGAAAGGTTGAGGGAATTGGGTCTGTTTAGTCTGGAAAAGAGACGGCTGAGGGGTGACCTTATTAATGCTTACAAATACTTAAAGGGTGGGTGTCAGGAGGATGGGGCCAGGCTCTTTTCAGTGGTGCCCGGCAATAGGACAGGAGGTAGTGGGCACAAACTTGAGCATAGGAAGTTCCATCTCAACACAAGGAGGAACTTCTTTACTTTGAGGGTGGCAGAGCACTGGAACAGGCTGCCCAGAGAGGTGGTGGAGTCTCTGTCTCTGGATGCCTGGACGCGTTCCTGTGCAACCTGCTCTAGGAGACCCTGCTCTGGCAGGGGGGTTGGACTAGATGATCTCCAGAGGTCCCTTCCAACCCTACCATTCTGTGATTCTGTGATGTCTTTACTCACCTCAAGCAGACTTTGCTTCAGGCTTCATGTATGGGAAAAGTGACACCTTTTAAGGAGGTAACATAAGGCTTCCAACAAAAGCAAATACTGTGGTGAGCTGTTGGGAGACAGGCAGTTGCAGGTGGCTGGGCATGGAAGAACAATTGCCAGGAATACTCATTTTACCTGTAAGTTAATTGGCAATGATGCGGAAAACTGACCTCACCTGCACATGTTCTTCACTGACGAAAAGAAATAGACAGCCTCTAACTTCTGTCAAGGAATTAGGTTTTCTGATGAAAGCCCAAATTATGTTGCTTAAAGCAAAGTTTAATTACGAATTTTTTACCATAACCTCAAAAAAGCATATTTGTTCCCAAAACTTTCTCCACTAAAACTTCAAGCACCACACCATCTCAGAACCACATAGAACATGCCTCTTCTGAAATGTAGTTTTCACCTTAATTGTAACTTCAACATAACTAATCCTTACTGAGGGACCTCCAGGCTGGAAAAAAATTTACAACAAATACTTCCATAGGAAACCTTCTTACCACGATTTTCAGTTGTATTTTGCTGCATCGGTACAGTTGGATGCTTTTGTGAACTAGTGTACCCTTTCTCTAAACAGCTCCTTAATTCTAAGCCTTTGAGGTTCATTCATCCTCTCATATTATGCACAATCTTGTTTTATGTGTAAGGAATAGGATTTTGTTTCTGCCCTTCCTCACAGGAGCATCTGTACCTTAGAAAATACATCAACGACAGTTCACTTGGTGTACACTATCATTTTTACATAATTTTTTTTTCTGGGCTCTGTGGGTACCGTCAGTTGTAAGTCTGCAATGGAAAGAAACAAACTTTTCAGCTACATCACATGATTAATGGTAGCTAAACCTAGTGTCCATATTTTTTGTGGGGGCTACAGTTTGCAACACACAGGCACTTGCCTTCCTAAGCAATGGCACTAAGCAATAGTATCTATTAATAGAACATTTGTTTATTCCTGTTTCCCCTCCTGAAAACAGGCAAGGATGGGACTCTGAGAATGTCTTCCTATGGGAGTATCATTTGCCTTTGACAAAAAATGCCACTTAATGAAATCTGTTTACAGAAAAGAATTTGCTGTTGAATATTATGTTTGTGAGTTCAAAAGCAGTAAGTCACACCTGGCAGAGGCTATTAAGCAGCACTCAAAAAGGAGAGTAAAATAATGAAAGTGAAAAAATCATTCCAAGACTGAGCCTAATCTCAGCAACTTTTATTGAATCCATTTATGGACTTCCAAAGGTGCCCTGCAGCACGCAGGTAAAATTGCATGTCCAAACAAAGCCTATGAATTACCTAAGTCCCCATTAGCTCTCAAAATAGAAAGTGCATGATTTTTAGGGATTGCACAGGCTCTCTACCATGTTGAATTTCAGTCACAGAGAAAAAAAGGTAAGAAGAATTTTACTGCTTAAAAGTTCCTTGCATAAACTCTCTTTTCCATGCACAAATGGGAATATATAATTTCTATTTATTATGCTGACTCAGGTATTGTTCTAGAAAATGTAATTCAACTACAGAGTAACTCGCAATTGTTAGCAGAGAAAGCCTAATGTGATGTTTGTTTCAAAAGGAAGAATACAAAGCAAACTCTTTTTCTGTGACATGACAATGGATCCTTCATGGTTTGCTGCAAAATTACGTTATCGTAACTTAGGCAATAAATTATGTCTCTTTTCAGAGCAACCTACCGTCCAGCTATGGCTGAAATATCTAAGTGTGTAAGCAACGTTTTCCATGAAATAAGGAAAGAGACATGGATGTGAAAACATGCATGAACTCTAGTTCTTGTTTGCTTTTTCAGTATCTTTCTTCATAATTGTAGAATCATAGAATCATAGAATCATAGAATAGTTTGGGTTGGAAGGGACATTTAAAAGTCTTCTAGTCCAACCCCCCTGCCATGAGCAGGGACATCTTCAACTAGATGATGTTGCTCAGAGCCCTGTTTACTGATGAGAAAAAATCGAGAGTAGAAATATGCTATGTATATTGCCATATATTGTATGTTTGACCAGTTAGACCAGGAGTTTATATTGGCTCCAGAATGACAACAATCCTGCCCAAAAGCACTCCTTGTGCATGTGTGTGTTGTGCATATCATTTAATTTTGGTGGTCCTTATGAAATCAGGTTTGATGGAGTGAGCCCTGCTTTTTGATGGGCAGCACCACATAAAAGTTACTCAAATTCTGTAATAGTTTAGTGTTACATGTGTATTGCTATTTACACTTTTTACAGCTTCTCAAATGTTTTGCACGTTAATAAAATCGTCATTTGTATCTAGTCTAGAAATTTATGAAATGATTCAAGGGTTAAGGTCTAAAAAAAATCAGTTTATGTTTTAGGATGGTAAAAGTTTTTGTTTTTCTTCTTCAATAAATCAATATTAAAATAGCTATAATGACCTGTTGTTTGACTCCGCATAGCACACACTGGTGCTAAAGCAATAGTGATAGCATTTTCATTATGACTACTGTATAACAAAAAATACAGAAGAATATTACTGAAATAATTAAACTTAATAAATAACTTAATATATTCATTATAAATTATCAAACAGAACTAGAAAGAAACTTGAACAAAGAAAAGAAGCCTAGTGCTTGTGGAATTACATTCTTACTGTGAATAAATTAGCTTCTCATATTCCTAAATAAGGTGGAATTTATCTTGTACCACCTTCTTCCAAAAGTAGGGAGCAGGTGGCTATGTTGTGTCAGGGAAGGAGAAGAACAGTGTGAACACTCCATTTATTAGCATTATTCATAAATTTTCTATCATGAGCAGCATTACACTGCTTACTATTCAGCATCAGGGTATGAAAAGCGCACTCAGGCTTCAAAAATCAATGACAACTTGCCCTCTACCCACCGCTTTTCTCTGGCAAGCAGCAAAACAGCCACTCCTAAAACTCAGCATGCCATTTTTTAATTCACAGTTATGTTTCCACTTGAAGAGACAAGCCAAAACAAACTATTCCTCCCTGAGAAGCACCACGGGAATAAGTTCCCTCCCAACTTCAATAATTATTAGGCAAGAGTGTTTCTCCATCCCCTCTTACGCTGAAAATACAGCCTGCTTATAAGGACAAGCCTGCATTCCGCTCCTCTGTTTGCATAATTCACAGATGTCAGCCTGCAGGTTGGCTGCGTCCAGTAGAACCCCAGCTTTGCTTTTCTCCGTCAGGTTGAGCCCTTTCACAGCTGTAAATGGGCTTACGCTGCTGCAGAAAGCGGTAGGTGAAGTCTAACAGTCAGAAGTGTGTAAGCAGTAATACAACCTTTCTCAGCTGAGCATGTGCCTCTGACTATTTCTGACCATTTCTTTACAATTTAGGAGTTCAGGCACACGTGTGCCTTAGCATATGTGTTTACAGCAATTTTAGTTAACCATAAAGAAAATTCTAACAGCTGTTTTCAAGTCGTTTAGACCTTCAGCATTTCATTCCTCAAAATAAACAACGAAAAAAATGAAGTAATTTACAAAACATACTCTTAGTACTACCAAAGATTGTAGAGGAAGCAAATTT
Source organism: Dromas ardeola (assembly GCA_013398915.1). Taxonomy (NCBI): domain Eukaryota; kingdom Metazoa; phylum Chordata; class Aves; order Charadriiformes; family Dromadidae; genus Dromas; species Dromas ardeola. Next base: position 440,552 of record VYZM01002523.1, on the reverse strand, counting down.
AGTTCTGATTTTCTGTAGTCATATGGCCTCAGAAAGTGGCAAATTATTTTCCAGATATCATGTAACACTTTTTCTAAGTGTGTTCTTCTGACTAATTGGCATTGTAAATTATTCGGTTGAATTCTGCCAGCATTATACTGTATTTAGTTTCTGTCTTTTGAGCAGTAAAGCTATGGTGATACTTGCAAGGAAACCAAGGACAGAATCCTGAATGAAAGCAGAATGTATAGTGAGTAATATACCATCATCCAAAATAAAAGACCATTTGACAGAAGGAGGAACGAGAGAGCAGCACAGCTCACATCACACACTGTAATAAGCCTACACAAAACTTCATTATGTCAGAGGAACGAGATGAGAAAGAGATGTTCCTTAGACTCGGCAACAGTAACAACCATGTGCCACGTGGTTTGAGATGCCCACAGTGGTATTTATGGCATAACCGTACAGCCTAAACAGAGAGATTTCAAGTTAAAACACTGGCTGAAATAACCAGTGATAAATTACTTGCTCTTCAAGATGGAAATGATCAATTTGCTTTTCAAGAGAAGAGAAAAATATTTTCTTTCCAGAGCCCTGCTATGTGTTGATCACATCTTCATGCCTAAGGCAACACCGAACAGGGAATTAACTGTGTTAGTGACTGGTGAATGAATCTTTCATGTATGAAGACAATTTTTCTTTCATAGGTGATGATACATAATTTGTTTCATTCTTAATTCTGCAAAATTGATTAACTCGACCTGAAGCATGAAAAGTTTCCATAAAATAAAAGGTTCATTTTATATATGAGTGCATCAAAACTATTGACAATTGTGTTCCATTTATTGACAACAGTCAAAACGTCTGCAGAGTAGATATCTCATAAGCACAGGTATTTCCAGGTATTTTTGGAAAATTTCTGCTTTCTTCTATAAACTTTTTCAGTTTCTATAAGAACCCCAAATCTTCTACTTCTGGTTCAGGTGAATATTCAGAGAAAATGAATGTTTATTACAGCCTTTCAGACTCCAGCCAATGGAAATCAACACACTTCCTTTAAAGTCAAGTGATCCACAGTTTTTGGCTCCAGAGGAGAAACCAACTGAGACCTGCAGTTGGGTCAACTCAAAGACCTGCAGTTAGATCTGGTCAGTTGCTCAGATACAATTCTACTCAAAATAAGCAACACGGAGATTATGAATTTACTACTATGATTTCCACACAGGAGAAATTTTTTAGAAACTACTAACAGGATGTCGGTCTGAATTTCCTTCCTCAATTGTGCAGTGAATGAAAAATAAGGGAGCCGATGACAGAATTACTGAAACAAGTAGGGAGCCTATTTTCCTGTGGTGGCTTGATGCCTGTTTTGAGTGGTTGCACTGGGATCATATTTAGATTTTAATCAAGGAAGTACTTAAAAGAGACCAGAAATGTTATACAGTTTGGCAGGTACTTTTCCATGTCAGTTAAAACTTGTATTTCATTCTTGGTTGTCTTTCATTTCTCTGTGAAAGAGGCCAAGCCACATCAGTTTTTTATTCATTTTTACATCTTTCTGAGAATCTTCTCTTTGATCTTTCTTTATAACTCATTGAATACGAATTTCTAAATTGATACTCTTTCATTAGCCTCATCTACTTCATATCACTGTATTTTCCCACAGTTTCATGGAGGAATAGGTTCAGTCAGGTTTCTTGTTCATTTTTTCTTTCTTTCTGGACAGGACAAATAGGCTTTGTAGTGCTTACTTTGAGTCCAGCAGCATTTTCTCCACCTGAATATTCCCAGTAGACCAGCCTGTGAATAATTGATGTGATAATGATCAAATGGCGAGACTAACTTAATAGATCTCTTTAAGAGTTAGGTTAAATCAGGTTTGTTCATATTCTTCAGCTTCACCAAGTTTACATTCTTTATTGCTTTTACAAGAAGCTTTCTGCAAAAGCTCTGAAGTGTATGTAAAGTGTATGAAGAAACTCTTCCCTTGCCTCTGGAATGCCAGTGGGGGCCACAGAAATAAAGGGTAACTCTCAGATGAATTGTACCTCTGTTTTTTAATAAAGGATGCTATGTCACTAAAGGAAAGAACATTATTTGCACTATTTTCCTACTTTATTGTTTAACACCGTAAAGCTTTAACCTCTTGATTTCTGTCCTTCATCAAACACATTGTGAAGCAGCCTGGCTGTTAAACTGCTCAGAAATGTGCAATCATATTGTGAAGGAAATAAGCAGTACTGTTTAATTTAAATAATGAAAATATATATTGAAAAAGAAAACTAACACAAAACCAGAAAAAAAGTGCAGCAGCACTACACTCAGAGCAACAAAACCCAGATTCACTCAGAACAAGAAAATCATTTCAGTAAACATCGAATTCTTCCATTCAACAACGATGGCATTCATATACCTAAACATGAGCAAGAATATTATCCGTCTAAACATACTTAGAGTTCCAGTCTTGCCCAACTCTGCTGTAGAGACAACTATGAAGATCTTTTTTGATGGAAGGCACCAAAGTACTATGCGCTACAGACTTCTGACATGTCCGTCCAGTGAAAGAGAACAAGCTTCAAGAAAGAGTGAACAATTTTAGCTGCTGATGGGGAGCAGTACAAGAAGTCAGCTGTTAAAATTCAAGTTGTTCAATCACAGGATTGTGGATAGAACGGTCCGCTACTCTGAAAAGATACGAGTTTGCTGCATTTCAGAAGGCCAAACTAAAAAAAAAAAACAGACTCTTTATTCCAGATGAGTGATGGAAGGGTGGAGGGCAGGGACCTGCTTCTAAGGAACATCTCACAGTTATGATTCAAGTACCTCTAAGGAGAAGATCACAAAGGATTAAACTGTTTCAAATAACTGTTAATGTTAAATCAAGAGGAAGTGGCTTGTGTCCAGGACTTTGCTGCTCTTTCCTCTGCAGTTTCTATATAGAGTGCCCAATGCGCTCTGATGACTAGCTGTTGCTAAATTTTGTGTTGAGAAAAAAACAAAACTATTGGAAAAAAATAGTTTCTTGTGCTACTTATAGCTATTAATTTGGTGGATCTTCACATTTAGCTGGTTTTGTTCTACATGTTTTGGACTCATATAAGGTGATTTGTAGTGAACAAAGTTTTCACTAGTCCTGATTTCACCCTATTTTATATCCCAAAAAGCCTGATGTTAAAGTAATGTATTAAGTTTGGGGATAATATGAAAGTATTTTTCAAAATTCAAAATCAATTGTCCTAAACTGTCAGAACCAAATGACAGCACTGTGCAGCTTTAACCAATTTGATAGTGTTGTGGTTTTAAAGCTCTGCCAAACATTATTTTCAGATTATGACTACTACTTGATCAAGACTTTAAAGATGATATTTCTCCAGTATACTTCAGTCTGAATTTTCCAAGCGTCTAGTATTTTCATTGGCTTTCATTATGTATCAATGCTGAAAAAGAATATGAGTTTTCCTTGCAGGTTTGATATAATTTCACTGGGAGAAACAATAGCTAAGCCAAGTTAAAATCCTTACAAGAATTATTTGATTAGTCTAAAATTCTGTTAACCAGGATGTTGCGTTTCTCCTTTGCCTAGCAATGTCGCGTCAAGTGCATAATTCCATCAATTAATAAAAAAAATTATTTTGATTATTATAACTTCCTTAAGAATCTGTTTTCTGAGGCTGTCATAAATTTATATAAATATTAATTAAGCATCATTATGCCGATGAAAATTAACTAAGTATAAATCTTTTAATTTACAGAAGAAGAAATCAAGATACTGGAAAACTAAATGACTTGTCCAAGGGCACACAAGGAATCAAAGTTAAAGGTCAGTTCAGGAGCAAAGCAAGAAATCCTTGTGCTATGGTAGTCGGTGGAAATGAGGCCAGCATCACATTAACACCTTCAACTGCTCGGCATTTGCTGGGGTGAGGTTTTAATCTGCATTTTCCTCACACTTTCCAAATATTTCTGAAGCCTTGAATACGTAAGTTCATAAAACTACATAAAAAGGAAATTTAAAATGTTAATTTCAAACGTAACAATCTTCATATGTCCTCCAATTGTTTTGAATCCTACATGAAGAGTCCTCTCTCCAGCTATAGCGCACTCCAGGCAGAACAGTCCATTCCGGATATACACACATTTATTAAGTAAGACAGCTTGCATAAAATGTCAGTGTTTTAGCCAGAAAATGACATTTTGAAAAAGCTGCCCCACTTAATAAATTTAAGTAACTTGAACACACTGCTGTACCTATAGTACACCATAATATAAGAAGTACTTATACTGGCAGTAGAGCAATGTCAAGAAAGTACAACAATTTGTAGAACAAGTCTCTACATTTAGGAATTTATGTAGTGAATTATTTTGATGTAACACTGGTTATTGCTTTCAGAGCTTCCCTCTTTTATTTGTATTGATTGTTTGACATGTACAAGATCATTAACAACCTCAGTGAATGTAACATCAAAATAGCTGTGTCAACAGAATCAATGGAACTAACCATCTTAGAACTGCGAACTTTGAACGTTGAATAAGTGTTTACCAGAACAAGATGAGAGGGAGGATCCTACTAACTGTATATCCATTTTGTGGCAGGTGTGCTTTATGGTGTGTCTTGCAGCCTTCTTCCTTTGTCTAGACAGAGGCATCTCCTGGAGCGTGCTGAGGGCTCCCTATAGGAAATCAGGGCACATGGGCGATGCTGCACTCACAGCCCCCCAACTGAGGTGTGAAATCAGGACACAGACAAGCTGCCCACTAGGAATGAGGACCTTTCCTGTCCCAGAGGGCAGACACAGACACAGTCACGCAGTTGGTTCAACAGCTGGGTTCAGTTAGTTCATAACTTTCTACACGCCTTCCTGAATAAGTCATTTAATTCTGTATTTAAGACCCTCTAAATTCCTTAACTATAAAAGGACAATAACAGTACACAGCTTCTTCACCATTCATAATTTTTATTTTTTACATTTTAAACTCTTCAGAACTATATGTATGTATGAGCAGCGTCTTGCATAATGTGGTTTCAGTCTCAGCTGGGATCTTGCTCAGAAGTGACACTAACTAGCACATCTTGCACCACCATATTACACGCGCTAGTGACATGTCTATTTAATCTCTGAAATAGAGCTAGAAATCCTATTCCTAAGTGAAACATGTAGTCAAATATATGCATATATCATACACTGAAATGTTAATCCTGCTTTCAACAGATAGGAAGTACTAGGATCAGGACTGCCTGCACATTTTGTACTAGAATATTTTCTTCAATAATGTATTTACTTCTGTATTTTCTAGAGAATTCTCCCATCATTTAGCTGAAAGTACTTGCTTAGGTGACTGAATTTCATCTTCACTAGTCAATGTACACCTTGTACAGCAGACTCACTTTTGTTCTCTGCTGAATACAGAACGAGCATCCTCACAGTATTTTCTACGGTGCCACTGTTAAATTACCCAAAAGCTTGCCTTTGCTCATTGTAATAGCTCTATGAAGCAAACAGATGCTCACAATTCCACTTTAGGATAGTGAGAGTCTAAGGCATGACCTAAAGTTAAAGCTTCCTACTTGTTTTTTCAGTGTTACCTCTTTTCTTCTTTGGCCTAACTTCTGGCAGGCAAGGCAAGATCAATCAGGTGGCCACACAGAAAAGCTACCACTGACACCAAAATTGGATCTCCCCATTTGATTTTTATTTTATTCTCTACTTAGACGCAAAACATTATGCATTTATGAAACATTGCATGATGCATGGTAATAAATAATTTTAATAAATGCCTCTAATGATAATGATAAATCATAAATTATTTTATGTTTTAATTTCCTTGGGTAAATATATTGAAGCACAACATCTCATTTTCATTGCTGACCTGGGGTGAGTGCACAGCAGCGTGACATTTACAACAGATACTTCAACTGTAATTACCAAACAGTTAATATATCAATTTAATTAAAATCCCATAGTGATGAACAGCATAAAGTATCAAAAGAAGTTAACCCAGGCAAAAACAAACAAGAGGATCAAGGCAATCAGTTGAGGCAAAATGAATTAGAGCACTTGTCCCACCAATTCAGAGGGTTATTTGCTCCTTGGAGACAAGAGATCTTGCTGCAGCAGTCTTTCAAAAGGATAGTCATTGTGAGACAGCACACAGGAATATTTGGAATATCAAAATGAAGAAAAAAAAAATATCCAGGCTGGATTTTATACTAAGTTTGGTGAAACAAAAGTGACCTCTGTTCCTTAGGTTTAGCTCCTGATAAAATGAAAAACAAAGGCATGTTAAGTCTTCCTGAAATTCCTTCTACTGGTTTCATTGTAGAACTTTTAGAGTCCAAGTACCTGTAACTTCTAGATCAATCCATCTTGGATTGGTCCGTCTTGGATGTTGTCGAACTGCTCAACATCTTGCTACCAGCTACTGTTGATGCAGTTCTTTCTGTCTGAGACACAGCTCTCATTTACCAGATTAAGAGTGTACAAAGTCAATTACCATCAACAGAAGAATTGATGTACATCAACAGAAGAGTCCTTTGTCCTTAATTCTAACATCCAGTCTTTCCCTTAATTCAGTCCATTTTTTTTCGTCTTCCTCCTATCTTAAGAGCAATTCAGCCGCCTTTAGATTTTGCTCAAGGTAAATCTTTTTTCCTCAGTATCATCATATGTAGCACAGAGAGTGAGCATTTAAGCACTACGGTGGGGAAGCCGCATTTAAGCCTGCAGTGTGAGGCTTGAAGTGGGGAGAAAAGCATAAGCAACTGCAAGCACTGTAGCAAAAGCAGATCATTGGAGTGGTTTTCCTTGAGAAGCACGAATTCAACACTTAAGACACAACTGTGACAGATAGACCTTCCTCTCCAAACAGCAGTACGTTCAAGGATTAGGTCATGGGTCACGATGAGAATAATTTTGACATGTGAAATATCAATAAGATTTGGTAAATGCCTAAATGGAATTTTTTTTCTTCTTCCCCTTTTGAAAGCTGCTACAATCTCTTATGACATGATTGATATGTAAATGATTTATCTCACTTATCATTAAGCTGGTTCACTATATTGTCTCTCTCTATCAGATTAAGGAAATCACTGTCCTGAAAAATGCTTTCAATAATAGCTCTAAAAAATTACAGGCAGTAAACCACATTTTAAATGAAACCAACAGGAAAAGTTGTAGTGAAGTCCAGGACTAGGTTAAGTGCCAAGAAGCAACACTGGGAACTTTCAGAACAGGATCCAAGACAACTAGTATGCTAAGCATAGGGCCAAACGCATTCTACACCATCACCATGAGGAAAGGCAACAGGAAATGCTGCTGGGAGCAATCTGTGTCTTTTAAATGCGGCCCCTTTGTTTACAGTGCAGAGATGTGCCTGTGTTCACTCAGGCAATATGTGCTTCCAGAGCTGTGTGGTTTTCTGGGGACAGAGGACTACAACATCTTTCAAAAAAAATCAGTCAGATGTCAGACTTTTCAAATTTGCTATTAGAGTTGATTCAAACCAGCAACTCTTACTTGCACAGACTGTTTTAACCACAAGGCTATTTTACTTGGAAGACCCTAGAAAACAATATTGAGCCAACAGTCTTTTGGCTGCGATCTGTGTTTCCCTTTTCCAGGCAAGTGTTCCAGGCTATCGCTTCATCCTCAAGTTTACTCTTTCTTCCTGACCTAATAAATGCTTTTGTACCGCAACAGAACTTCAACAAGAACAGAGAAGCATGTCCTTGTTCAACGTTACCTACGGCTGGTGACTAAAGATCCCTCTTCCACCTCGAAGAAGGAAAGTAGTTTTGCACATGATCAGACACACAGCAGAACTGAACTTTAAGTCTCCCATTTCACAGACAAATTCCCTAAGTACTTGGTAATCAAACATACAGGGTTCACACCAAGAGTACCAGCAGTCATCACTGGATTCGGGAACCTGGTTCTGGGTGCAGATTACAAATATTCTGAGATTGTTCCCTGGATTGAGCCTCTCGGGGTATTTGGAAAGAAATTGTTTCTGGCTCCTGCTCAGGATTGGGTAAAAGTTAATATCAGCTGGCCGTCCTGTCAAACCTCTTGCATTTCTAGGAACATAGAGACAAAGCTGTAGGGAACTCATCCAAGAAGCACCATGCTACTGGAATTTAAGCACCTCTGGGTGTAAGGAGCACTTAAACTGGAGTTTTCATGATCACAGTTTTGAACCTTGGCACCTAAACTTCACTTATGTTCTACTCCACGCAATTTATGTTTGGATTTAGCTCTCTCTATTTCTAAAATACCCAGTAGTAGTTTTAAGGCCCATTATGAATTAATTCTCTTGAATATGTAGTTTTCTGTTTATTCTGTTTTTCTTTATGTGAATATCATCCAAGCTCGGTATATTTTACTTCACTTTTGCAATAAAATTTGCAGGATTTTTTTCCTGAAAATTATTTAAATAGTATCCAAGTTTTACTATGTAAAATAATCCATTTGCTATTATTGTTGTTATTACTGTATGTAAGAATTTGGTTGATTCTTAAGGGACATAATCAAGTCCAACTCTTTACCACTGTAGGGTCCTAAAATGTGTATATTTACACTTATTTTCGTTCCTTCTGGCCAGCCCACTGAGTGGGATCCTTTGTTCAGCTGAGCTGTACTTGTCACAGGAATTGGAGAGTGGGAGGAAAAAGCAGTTTTAAAACACTGTGTACTGGAAGTAACGTGGGCCTAGTCCTTAGAGGCTGTTAAAACTTATTTTGGTTCCAATTGCCTCCAAGGATCTGCTTCTCAGCGGAAGCGAGCTGAAGCAGTGTCCTGGTGTCCCCTTCTCTCCAGTCAGCCCCCCAGGATTTGGTAGAGGGCCAAGCAGACGTTTATGCTTGAGAAACCCCTCTGACAGCAATGTTCGCTAGGGTTTGATAAGGTAGAAAGAGCAAAGGCCAGCAGGGAGATCCTCGTCTTACTTTTCTATGAGTATTGGTCAGCAAGCACGAACAACAAAAGACCCAAAGAAGTTGGCCTGAAGGGCAAAAATAACAACTCTGTCTATGTACTATTGCTATCATTATTTCATTTCTTACCTATTTCTGTACTGATTTTACTGTGGTGCTTATTGCAGCTGCATTATAAAGAAATAATCTTTTCACTTTCCTTCTCTTTGTGAAACCATGTAAAACCACCTTGAATCAATCCCATGGGCTCAAAGGAAAACGAGCAAGTGCTCTGAGACTCATCCTGCCTTCTGGGAAGTGCAAGGAGAATAAGAGCCAGCAAAAGACGTACAGTATGGCAAAGCAGGGTACTGCCTCTATTCCCCAGCTATGCCAGTAGTCCTACTTATTTGTGAAGACTGCAATACGCTGCCATATTCAGAGGGCTGGAACGGGTTCTTTTTTCCCCTGTATATACCTGAGACCTCCCTTAGCAAAGTGGGCCTAACTGTTTATTTAATTAAAAAATCCCAATTTAAACTTCTAAACTCTTATTCATGAAAATACCAGTCATTTTTTGAAAAAAAGCTCTGTAAGACCATATCACATCTGCATAGCTAAGACAACAGCTGATACTGCTATAATATGCTTCTCTTTCTACAATGCCAACAATGCTTATTCTTGCTGGGTTTTTTTTATGATTGTAAATATATATTCTAGTTTTCTCATCTTAACTCCATTTCCTACTCTTCACTTCCCAGTGCACTTCAGTAATTTGCAACATTCTATTTATATGCATTTACCATTTTCCGAGGCACTCCTCTTCCTACTATCTTATAGAATACATCTTTCACCCTTCCAGTTTGTATCTCAAATCTCAGTCCTAACAGATACTTTTCTTTATACCGCTGTCCACGCTACTGAGGCTGTGATAAAATGAGTCATATCAAACCACAAGATTTTAAGCAACTCCCAAGAATTTGATAGACAAACCTTTTAAAGAAATAGCAAAAGAGAAGCACGAATAAAAAATGGAGAGAAAGCAGGTCGTGTGTGGCTTAAAGGGACGGCATCCAAATTTTCACACTATTTCAAAAGTGTTAAGCACCTGTATTCCCCAGTTAAAAGTAAACTCCTCGAACTTGTAGTTGTAACTTCAGTTCCATGTTTAGAAGTTCCAGCTACAAGGACTTGCTTTTAAGAAAAGGAGCTCCAGCCCTCAGTTAGAATATCCCGGATTTGTGTCCAAGCTATTTTGCACTACGCTTGTATGGACTTGTAAGGTAGCAGGTTAAATTGCGTTGGTTTTTTCCTATTCCTCCACCACAAATGCTTACTTTCAAGGTGAAAGACGCCAAATGTGTACATATATACTATATTAAAATAACAGTCCCTTTATTGAAAGCTTACGTTTCCAAACGGTATAGCTTGGCTAGTGCTACTCCTGGGGTGGGAAATGGCACTGGGGAGGAGACAAGCTGTGCTGCTTGCAAACATTTGCAAATCTATTGCCTGTGAGAAACAGAATAGTTGTGGTTATTTGTGATATCGACTTTCAGAAGAACAAAGTATGCTTGGCTAGTTTTTATGTCCAGATGGAACTGCACAGACCCTGATCTTGAACGCTGGCCCAATATCTTGAAGGAGGGAGGAGATGGCAAAGATGAAACACTGTACTCCAATTTTAAGTGAACAGGGGACATTTAGATGTCGATGTGGGGTGGCATAAGGTAAAATTTGGATCCAAGTAAATGTAAGCACACACACTTGGCACTTCAGAAAGGGAGTTGGTGTCCTTACCAGTCAAATGTGAGAACTCAGATACAAGCATTTTCAATAAGCAAGTTTGTAAGCGCATTCAATGGCATTAACAGAAAACAGGTAACTTTGCAAGTCCGAATAAAGAAGTAAAACCAACTGCAAGTAAATAATTAGAAATAACTAGGATAGCAGTTAGTAAAACCTGGAAGAATTTGGCCTTTTATCCAAGTTACAATGCCACTGGATTATTTTTCTAATAAGATGCAATTTATACTTTATGCCTGGGAAAAAAACACAGTCTGTCTCCACAAAGAAGGCTTGTTTCAGTTGATTTCATAGCCACAAGGTGTTTTATTCTTAACATCTTACTGTCATGAACAGTTGTAACTTGAGAGATAACATAGCTGAGGTGCTAGTCTCTGGTAAAATAATTACCATTTTAAAGCATGGTAGGTGTACTACAGCCATTAATTATCAGCTTCACTAATTAGTATCAATAGTGATCAATCTTTGCTTTCATAATTACTGCTGATGGCTGTACCTGGTCTGTTTTATTAAAAACCCTTCCAGAATGACATAAAGAAAATCCATAGCATAGCTACACTGTCTCTGAAAAATGATAAAAAAGAATCAGATGTGCGAGAGAGGCCCCTTGGCATATTAAAGACCAAATTCTACGGAACAATTTTTGTGCTTTATGTAGTAGGTGTAACAAAGCCTCCACTAGGTATCCAAACTCAAACAACATCAATTTATAAAAACTAGTTTTCCAGTAGCATTTATTCTGGTATTAGCTCCAAAAGAAGAAAACTCATGCCCATGCATAACTGTGTGCCAAAACCTAATGTGCAATAAGCTCAGAATAAGCTATTCAGTAGATCTAGTTGTTTCCAAAGAATGACTGCAACAGAGAAGAGACACTATTATTATTAACAATGCTATTGTACATAACAAAGAAGTAATTCTGTAAATCAGTGTCTGTACTTAAATGTCGTATACAATCTTAAGTGAATTTGAGGAAGGTTTAATTTAAAAAAAAAACCCACAAAACTATTAAACCCCATTCCTCGGTATAGGTCAAATTCCTAAACCATCTCTGGCATAGCTTTCTGTGTTCCTTCTTCCATTTTAATGTGTGGGTAGTTAAAAATGTTAAATATCAGAAAAGAAGCTTTTGAAATATTTTTATGACATGTTGGAATATAACTTAAAGATATGCATTTGCTTTGACATTATTAGATGAAAAAAGGCCTTTAGTCATAGGCCTCCATTAAATGCATAGCAGTTATTAATAACACCTGTTATTAAATTATAAATCAGGATTATTTATTGAGATGTAGCTTATGTGACATTTAAATTACAGACAGTAATAACGAGCAGATATAAAATGAGAAAAGGACCAAAGAGAACTCTTTTGAGCAGAAAATGTTTTCCAAGGTTCCAATCTTGCAAAAAATTCTTTACACTCTTAAATGCACCCAATGGTAGTAGTTTCACTTATGTAGCAGAATGGTTTACAGTGGGTAGCATTTAAGATAGCCCCCAAAAGTTTCATTTTATGCCCAAATTTCTGAAGAAGTGCAGACTTTCTGTACAAGTTTAACATTGTGAAAGAAAATAAACTTGATGCCCTTGGAGGAGAAAAAGGTATGACGTCACGTGCCATGCAGCCGTAACTTTTATATACTTTCTCATCAGTATTTCTCTGCCCTTTCTGATAAATCATTCAGACATTTCTAATTCCTGGGCCACTTCATTTCTTGACTTCTTGATTAATATAAGCAATTCAGTGGCAAGTTGATGCCAAACATACACTTTGTTTCTGTGACACCTCTTACGAGAGTCTACAGCTTAAACCAGAGCTTATGATTCAAGCCTGTAACGTCTCCTCTATAAGTGTAACCAAGTTGCTGTTATGGAAATGGACTATATTTTTACTCCATCAATCTAAATACTATATTATTGTTCTGTTGTCTATGCTTTCTTTAATCTTCCATATTGGTGATATAATTCTTACTCATAAATTATCACCTTTCTATTAAAATCTTTAAAACTATTATGACATCAGTAGACACCTGTCCATCAGGTACATCAAGGTCATCAGTTTATATAAGATGAGATGCCAATCAGCCATCAGGCAGGTATACCATAGTGTCTGTCGATCTGAGCTGGATTTTGTACAAGTGACCTACAGCTTAAAACTGTGGACATTTACTGCCAACTCACTAGAGTTATTCAGTTCCTCTCCAACTTCTTCTAAACAAAAGAGCATGACTTAGAAGATATTCAGAATTATCTGTTTATTAGCATTTCGCCTACCATTAGACATTCTGGGGTAATACATCCCATTTTCAAGAAAGTCCTTGATGGAGGAAAGAAAATGCAAAGCTGCATTGTTATTTCAGTCCACGTAGGCTGCTGTGATAATACAATCACCAATAAAGTCAGGAAAGCCCATGTTATGCATAGGTTTTCAGTATTTTTTAAACATAACTCTTTATAAAATACTATGCCATACACTCTTTAATATTAACAACTGAGATTTCAGAACTGAATTTTAGAAAGACAAGCTATAACCAACTTTGAGTCACACTTTTGTATTGTTATCTTATTTCAGAATTATCAAAAATGGGTAAGCTTGGGGGAGAAAAAAAGTACAACAGTGTTTTGGATAGCTACATGAAGGGTTAGTTGACTCTGAAAAGCCTTCCCTGCTTTTGCTGCTGTTTCCTCATATGCAAAGTGAGAACAACACCACCATTATGAAGGTGAAATTATTAATTATTATTATCTACATGACTAATATTAAATTACAAGTGTACTTCTGCCTTGGGATAGATCAAGTGGCTTTTAAAGCCCTTCAATAACTTTACCTTTGTCAAGCTGTGATTGTTATTAATTAAGTCTTGTCTAACTGAATTACTTAGCAACATGGATTGTAGCACAGGTAAGATAACATCCATTTTGTGGTCTTTTTAGAGAGATTTTGATTTACGAACAGCTTTCCCAAGTTATATGTAAATCTTCATACACTGAAATGCTAGGGCTTGCAGTATCATGTGTGTGGTCCATCTCTGCATGAGACAGCACTGGTCAGATCTGTTTAGTTCTGTAGTTTACTCTGGTGAAAATCCCTATTCATTAGTGCACCTCACCCCTTACATACCCTTTAGGAATGCCAGTGACTCAGGTAGTAGCACAAAACGCTGGCAATTATTTTGATCCCCATAACACAGAAATAGAGTATAGGACTGAGCACTGAAACGAAGTATCCTGTATGGGCACAGGACAAGGGAACTCAAGGAAAAAGTGTGAGAGCAAAAGGCTTCCATTCAAACCACTGTCTTGGTGAAATACTAACAGGACCAAGAAGCGAATTGGAGAACGTTTTTTTCAAGGCATCAGGCTATTTCCAAACAACTGGACTCAAATCCATTAAACAAGTGATCATGTCCCAGCTGTGGGATTTCAGCGTAGCCTCCTGGCCTGTAGAAACACCTCTTGTATGGAAAAACTGATCCATCTCTCTCAACTTCCTTTGCCTTCCCAAAGAGGCAGGAAGATATCAGTTTCCCTATAGCCAGGTGATTAGGATTTAACTTCATAATAATGATTCTTAGGCAAACACTAATCAAGGGCCTTCAGTCACAAGGTACAGTAGCTTTAAAGTCTTACCTTAAGAAATTCCTTTTAGGGCTTTGATATGAAAAGCTCCATATTATATGACTGATTGATTAGGGAACAAGGAAAACAATCTATGACACAGCTTGGGATAGTACTTTGTGAAACAAAGCACCAGGAACGGAAATTTCTTTTGATCTTTTTTTCCTCTCTTTCTTTGCAAGCCATCTTTTATTCTGCATGGATGTTTGAAATGTTCTTTTATTTCAGTTTAACAGCAATGACAGACTTTTCAGATGGTTCCATAGGAAACTCAGAGAACTCCTCAGGAGCAAAACAATTGAAAATAATCAGGAATAAAAAGGCAATGAAGACAAAGTCTTTGAGATCGTTGCTGAACCAACATCAGAATTCACAAGGTAACTGAACGCCCACGTACAGGTTTGAATAAAAATAGCCCCTCGATCAAAATGAAATAAAATTAAAATAAACACATTTAATTTAATGATTAAATTAAGGCCAGGAGCCTGTTTGGGAGGTCGGGTCCAGTGCTTTAGCACCATTTTAAATTCTATATGGCTTGGCAGGTATGCTGAAGGACCAAACTTTTTTGAGTGGCAGTGAGAAACTGACATAAAAATGGCACTAAATGCCTATCTTTAAGCCCTTGAATTGTTTCCTTAGTACTTTGAGCATGCACATGTTAAGCAGTGTGAAGTAGAAACCATAAGGTGTTGGAGTTTTGCCAATGTGAATAAAGGAGGCTGTACATAGAACAAAGCTCTATAAGCGAAGGCATCCTGGCCTATGCTGGACACCTTGTCTTTTCTCTTTTGAACCACAAGAGTAAAAAAAAAACAACCAAAGAAAGAAAAGGATTCATGACAGTTTTCAAATTAATACCTCCTTTTTCTCAAAATAGATGATGTTTGTTTTATTTCTGGCAGATTACATATTTGGAAGAAAGTCGGAAATACATAGCTAGAGCTACTACCATGCAATCTTTTTTACAAAGAATCACTCAGGCTATTTACAGGACTAGCTGCCTAATGACTTTTTTTGACTGGTCAAATCTGGTTTGTGTCCCTCAAAAATCCCATGTGATAGCTTTTATTGACTTGAGGTGACATCTACCAGGAAGGACAAAACTGTTCACTCACCAGCCCCTTGCTCCTGAACTCAAACAATACATTGCTCAGGACTCACCAGGTTGCTTCCAAACCCAGAGCCTAAAGTCAATAAAAGCTTTATAGGATTTTCCACTTTCCCCATGGGAGAAAAATACCTGTGAGTTTGTTGTTTGGAAAGGCATTGATTAGCATACTGTTGGAACAGAGCGTTGACCTAACAATCACAGGCTCAGCATGAACAATTCTTCTTAGTAGAAGTATCTAGCAGAATAAGTACTCATTTCTCTATCAACATTAACCATTTCCTTAACTTGGAAGTTCTATATTCCACTTGCTATATTACTCAGATAACTGAATGAAAGCAAAAAAAATTGACCATCTAATAAAATCAAATTATCAGCTCATCTAAAAGTAGAAGAAATCATTCAGCTTTGCATTCAAAAACTTTTCAACAATAACGATGTAGAATTTTCTTGTGCTTTCTATTTTTCAAGCTATTTATTCATTTAGATAAAATTGGGAATGACCACGAGATGGTTCAGGCATGTCAAGACATCCCCAGAGCACCAAAAAAGTATTTGCAGACACTTTGCTATCCAATTCAGGACAGCAGGACATAAGCAACATGGGATTGCTGTATTTTTAACACTCCTGTTAACCCAGCTGCTATGCAGAATTCAGCATTATTGTTACAAGCTTCCTAGATGTTTAAAGACACTCTGTTTCTCTTGATCTTGTGTTGGGGGGAGAAAATTAATCCATGCTGAATAACAACCTATGTGGGACTGTACTCAGAGGCAGATCACTGATTGCAATGGCACAGAGTATTTTTAGGTACTTTAGAGGATGGGAACTGCAGACGTGTTGTGTAGAATTAAGGGCATACAAGACACAAGAGTGCTACACTGCCTCCTTTCTGCCTGCCTGTGTTGGTTTGCTTTCCCAGAGAGCTGCTCCAATGTTTTTCCTAGTTGCAATTTTGGATTCATAGGGCATCCACACTTCCCCAGGGAAGATCTGGTTTTAAAGTACTGCTGTTGACGTTCTGTCTGAGTCTATGGTGTACAGTTGATGTTAATAATGGAGTTATACTGAAGAACAGCAACTTTAGCAAAAGAAACCCCAAAACGGATCTTAACATATGTTTCTCTGCCATTGACTGAGGACAGATTTTATCCCTTGTCTCTAGGAATCACAGTACTTCTTGTGCAGCTTCTCTAGCATGCTGTTCTGATAAAGAGCATGATGTTTTACATCTCCCAAGAAGGCAGAGCAATGCATCTTCACCATAAGCAGAATTTTTTGATGAAACATTTCAGAGGTGTCCAATGAACAACAAAAGGTTGGATAAAAAGACTCTGAATATGTCTTATCATGTGTCCGCTTCTATGAATGAATGTAAATTAGTTTTATATATACTAGCTGTGTTACAATATGCCACATTGCGAATTCATTCACTAATATAGATCAGAAGGGATTTAGGCATATATATATGTATATGAGTACACACACACCCCCACCACTTTCCTAAACCAATAAAAGCATGTGCGGCATGATTCTACCAAGACCTGAGTTTGTTTATATGGATTCTGTTTATTAACACGCATTCCTGCTTAATGGCAGAAAGCTAAATGCCTCATTACCCGATTATGTCTACAAAATAACTTTGTATCATTCGCATTTTTACACATGGAGCACTGAGGCAAAGCAAAAATTGACTGTTCAGAGGGCAAATTATAGTTGACCCAGGACTGAATCCCAGCCCAAGCCTCTATGTACCAGATGATGCTCCTATACTTTGGCTCCGAGACCTACTGCCTGTAAAGGGAGAGAAGACATCTTCCAGAACTAGATTTTTTTTTTTTTAAGAGCAGTGGACCTTTGTAAAGTCATATACCATCCTTACACTTCAGTCTTTAAAAACTGTAAGAAGAATGCAAAATGAGATTGAAGACAGAACACTTCCTGAGGAAGTGGGCATTTTAAGGTGATACGAGGAGGCAATCCTACAAAAGGGAGAGTTTAAGGTAGTAATGCAAGTCAATGCGATTATACTGATGCACAACTAGCATAAATAAGGGGAAAAGGAAGCACCACAGTAATTTCAACTTGTTTGCACTTTAGATGTCCACAGTGTTTGTTTCTATGAGCCAGTCACCCATAATTCATCATAGAAAAAAAGAACACTTACAAAAATGAATTTGTCTGTTTAATATTTATGCCTTAGAATGACAGAAATTGCATTCCATAAGTTACTTTCTCTCTCTTCCTTAGGCAGAAGTAGCAAGTTTCCTCAGATGTGGCAGTATATTGCATCATTGCATCTCTCCAGCTATTTTTCTGCAACAGTGGACATATGCTAAGTGTGAGTAAGCATCTGAACAAAGCCTGGAGAAGTTTTTAAAGTGGCAAATGAATGAATCCAGGGGCCTTTAGTTGTTTCTATCCTCTAAGTCAGTTTGTGCCCATTTATTCAGTAGTATTCTCTTCAGCCAGTTTTTCATCCGTTTCATCATCCTCTCATTGACTCTAATATCCTTGAATCTGCATGTCAACTTCTTCTGTGAAACTTTATCAAAGCCTTACTCAGATCTAAGTCAATCAGATCTATAGCATCCCCAGTCTCTAATTTCTTTGTCCCGCTTGCTCCTTGATTAATTCTATCACGTGCTTCTGACAAGATCTACTTCTATAAACCCATGGCTCTTGGCTACTGCTTAACAGACTTTTATCTAACAAGCTAACAAGTTCATCCTTTATGAATAATTCTAGAAATCTTTCCCAATGCAGCAGTCACATCTGCAGGCCTGTTGTTCTCTGCTTTACAACCTGAGTTAACTAACTGTCAATGAACAAAATGTCAAAATTATACAATTCTGGCAGCGTCTGATCAAGTGAAGATGTTCTCTTTGTGAATCGTACCTGTTTAGTGTTACATCTACAGGACAAGGTTTAGGATATGCCTTGCTGTCCAAACTGCTGTGGCATCAGTGCAAGATAGATCGGGGGAAGAGACAGCAAATAAACTCACTTTGAAGGCTGTTATGTGAGAGAGGATTTAGGGTGCAGGGATTTCTTTCCTGGGATGACATCGCTTTCACAGAGTTGTAGAAAAGTATGGCCAAAAAGCAACATGAAAAGACAAAACAGTCCACCCATTTGCCCATTACATTATAGCTGTATTATTGCAGACAGACAGTTGTCTAACCTGTTCTTAAAGATGTACACTGACAGATCAGCATAAACTCCAACCTATTTCAGTGCTTCATGGCCTCCATACTGATAGAAAGCTTCTCCATGGGGACTCTTCGCTGAAAGATGTGGTAGATAAAAATCTTATAAATGGCTTAAAAAGTAATTAAGCTATATTCAACATTTAAACCAAAATGGCCACTAAAAAGCATGATGCTAACATACCTTTGAACTCAGGAATTCCCTAAATTCCAATTTAGTAAAATCTGGGAAATACGTCAAGAGGCATTTTGTTCTATGCCTCGTTTTTACACTTTCCCTAAACTCTCATTACTCATTAGTGTTAGGGACAAGATACTGAACTAGATGGACTGTTTGATGCGCTATAGCTATCTTTTTGCTCTTACGATCTTGTTGCTCTGCACTGGACTCTCTCCAGCGTGTCTGCATCTTTGCTGAAGTGTGACTATCAATTCCAAGGCTCTCTAGCTTACACTGTCAAAAGCTCCATGTCACAGTCAAGCTGCTATCATCTTGCACTATGCAGGACTGCCCTGCCACCTTCCCTGTTGCATCTATGTTCTCACTTGTTGCTTAGAGGCCTTCAAGACTGCAGATTTGCCATGGTGGCCTAAGCAATGCTTCTTTAAACTGATATCCTCTGTCTAGCTGCAAAAATATCCTATTACCCATAATGGTTCTTAGGATGGTATACAGTATCTGCAGTTAGCCCATCTTTTCCATTGCACTTTGACTCCCTTTAGTCATCGCTATCTATTCTTTGTATTAATATTTTTCCTATCTGTTCCATGTAAGCACTCCAGTGAAACAGAAGCTCATCTCCTTTAGGACTGCTTGCCCTCGCTTAGGAGGAGGAGATCTTTACTGTTTTTCAGGGACCCAATTTTTTCCCCCTTTCTTCTTTTATCACCAAGGCTACAAGCCTTGGCAACAGGGAAAACGGAACATCTATTTATAGAAGCAATGAGTGAGGAGTGCAAAGACCTAGAGATGGACCAATTAGTAACTAGTCTGTCTCGTTAGCATTCACTTTAGGATAAAATAGAAAAAGGCAAATCTGAAGATCATCTGCATGAGATACTGGAAACAATGAGACCAATCTGACACTGCCTAAGGGAAATACATAATTGCAAAACAGTATGGGTCCCAAAATGGAATCCTGTAGAACCCCAGCATTAATGAATGCTGCATTAAAGATAAAGAGGATTAACTGCAACAAGCTGGCTCCCCTGAAAGAAATATGATTCACGCCATGCTAGATAATCCAGAAGAGATAGTTAATCTCTGCTGCAGAAACTGATGTTCATTGATAACAAATGCTGCAAACAAATCCTAAAATAGGAGATTAACATGGTCTTTTTCAGTAAATACGTGAAGAGAGCTCTGCTGGATACTTCTATCATTCATCTGGGGTGAATAACAATTGAAGTTGGTACTGAAATTTCTTGCATATGTTGCTTACTGTGGGATGTTCTTCCACCTGAACTACAGACACACCTTGAATGAGTAGATGCTGAAATAGGGTATACCAAAACTAATTCTCCATAGGAAATATGATCAATTTGGGATGTCTCACAGTTAAATCCATGTAAAATGAAGCATGGTTAAACAGCCATAATATCGTAACTGGCAGACAATCTGCATGGAACACAATTAGTACAATACTGATTACAAATAACGACTTCAGAATAAATGACAGTCTTCTATTACTGTGTCACTGACTAACATGTCAGCTGAAAACAGACCTAGGCCTAATTTTTCCATAAGAACTTATTCAAACGGTTTTAGTCTTCCTTATTTGGGACCCACCCATTTTGAAAACACGCTACTGACTATTCATGCTACCCAGACAATTACAGTTAAAAGTTTTATTGCCTAAAACTGTATTCATGAAATACTAGTAAATACTGAGTGGCAAATAAACACAGATTTTAATGGTCTTGTTCTTCTACACGCTCTGAACAGAGGTATTTGAACGAAGAATTTTAATGTTGTGTGTATCTGTCAACAGGATAAACCTAACATGAGATTTAAAACTGTATAGTTTTCCTGAGGATGTTTTCTTTACATTTTGAGTGAAAACTGTGGTCAGTTGGAAAAACCTGTTACAGTGTGAAATATTTCCTGTTTATGAAAGCCATGCATATTATCCAGGTCATGGAAACAGACACTGAGCACTAAGAACTTATTAGATGGGGAGTGAGGCCTTACCAAAACAGGGAGAGTTTTTCAGGGTAGAAAATATGGTTTAAAGTTTGGACAAAAAAATGCATTAGTAAAAACGTTATGAATCCTAAGATTTGCATTTTCTTGGAACTTCCCATCTTGTCAGAGAAAGTGTTAAGTAAATAGGTAAATGAACTCTTAGGGAAAAAAAATATCCCTTGCCAAAGAAAGAAAGAAACAAAGAGAGAAGGAAAGCAAGAAAAAATCTAACGTTAATGTTCTGCAGATGAACAGCTGGAAATTCTCCTGAAACTTTCCCTGTAAAATTGTTAAGATACACACCCACCCACCTCCATATTATCTTTATGAATTAGGCAAATATAACTCCCACATAGGAAGGATGCAATTTTCTAAGTTAGGATTTGACACTCAGATCTTTTCTGGAGATTTCTCCTCTTGTCAAGTTTTCCCTGGAGAGTTTACAGGATGAGGGTCTCTCCTGCCGGACTGGCATTAGTTGAAGAGAGCTTGCTGCAGATAGAAGCTATCTGTTCTTCCTGGAGATCCCTTCCGACTCTCCTCAAATGCTAATGTTTTAATCTTTACTATCCCCATTATGCTTCTCAGCCTTTCACACTTAGGCAAGCTTTAATTTCACCAGCAATCTGACTGTTCTCCTCAAAAGGCTCCTTGGCAATTACATCTGCTATGAGATCTACAATTCACTCTTGTCAACCAGCCTCTTCCAGAAGCTCTTTGGCTCTCTGTATGGGAAGTACTGAGTGTACTAGTGAAAAACAGATAATCAGGACTCTCCCTGGGGGATGACATTCACTAGCTTCAAATACTGAGGGAACATTAACATCATCTTATTAAAACAAATTGCAAGGAAGGGAGTTTGATGGTTAAGACCCTAGAATGAAACATCAGCAAATGAACACCACCAGTCTTTGAGTACCTTTACACCCGTACCTTTACATTTAAACTTTTTCTACTCCTTACTCATTTTTATGGTCCTCAGGGCAGGGACACTGTGTGCTGAATTTACTGCAGCCACCACTGCTGTATCACAAAACACTTCCAAGTTACAGAAAGCATGAGTAGAGTTCACTGGCAGAGCCATGAAGCAATAGCACTAAAAATAATCTGCTCATACCTTGGTAGTTCATTTCCGCAGCCACTCAATTACTTGGCTAGCAAAGGACTGCCAGAAGGGAGGGATTCAAATCAAGGGTGTTAAAAAGATGAACTGTAACATAAAATGGTGCTCCTATGCAGTCCCTTGGAAGAACAAGGTTAGGACTTTTCAGGGTACCATTCTTTACTACCAATGGAGAAGAAAGAGTTGTAGAAGTACACACACACACAAGTGTGCATATACAAGTACAAGTTCCAGGGGAAAAGAGAGATTTGTGAGGAACGGGGAAGTGACTATTCCTATATCCCACACCATCAGGTAGTTATCAACCAAGACCAAGCACTGCAGTTGCCAGGCAGAACACACTTTTCCAAAGCTGGTTGCCCACACCCTGAAAACTCCTGCTGTGAACACCCTTTCTCCCATCTAATCTCCGCTACACAGAGAGGAGCTGGCAATCAGGATCAATGGATCTCACCTGCTGTACTGGCACCATGTCCCTCCCATCTCTGCTTCTTCCCACAACTTCATTGTAAGCCTGACCCCAGCTGCTGTGGCCAGGTCACAGCTGTTCCCCACATGGCTCCTGCAGCCCTAAGCATGGTTCCTTGCCAGTTTCTTCCATGAGTCACTTCTTTGCTGCACTTGACTTGCCAATTGGCTAGGAGAAAAGGATACATGCATGTGTCTGCACAGAAGTGGTGATGAGACAGGAATGGTAGCATCTTGTAACAACTAGCAGAGTCATGGTTTGACAGCACCCAAACAAGACAGGCCATTGTCTCCAAGAACGTCTGCAGTTAATCTAAGTATTGAAAGATAGCTGAAGGCTGTTTCATGGCATTTTATGAGGCTTATTAAGAACAGAATGCCAGAAACGTGAAAGTGGATCTGAAGAATGATCGAAGACAAACGCATGGCAAGAAAAAACCCAAGCAAACTTTCAAAAATTATTTCCTACCTAATTGATGACCAATTATTTCCTACCTAATTGATCACCCATCATAGTGCTCCACACTTTTTTTAAATTTCACGTGTACCCTTTAATCTGTAGATCCCAGTGAACCCACTTCTGATTAGTCTAAGCTCTGTTTTTAATGGTCTGCAGCTAAAGAAGTGCCCTTGTTCCAGAGCTAACTCTGTTCCCTGATACAGACTGCACTAGCACTTGGAAGTTTTAGAAAATGTTACATACTGTTACCCTGGTTTTGGGACATTCAAAATACCAGAATAGATGGCAATCATATAGAACCAATGTCTGGACAGACTTGAAACAGACTATGAAAATGAGAACACCGTGTATTTTAATCAGCCTTCCATTAGGACTATGGAGGAGCTTACAAGGTTGGAGTTCTGCCATAAAACAGAAAAGGTTCTTGTTCAGTGTTAGAAGAAGGCTTGTAACTCCACACCACACTCTCATGACCCCTATGCTCCTCACTGAAAACTGAGCAAGCTTCCTCTTCTGCTCACTCAGGGTGTAGTGTTGCTCCTTCTCAAATGGGTGGCACCATTCCCATGTACTCCAGTTCAAGGAGCTGGCTCCTGGTTTGTCAATTGATTACAGCTTCACTGTTTTCCTCCTGAATTCCGACAACCAGACTATTTTTTTTAGCGCTTTTGGCCATATTTACGAGCTTACGTGGTACAAGCAGCATGCAAAGGATCAGTCACACAGGACTTTTGTTGTTTTACATGAGAAATAAGCTCACAAACTGAAGGAGTTACAGTTCCACAGGGTTAATTGGTTTTCAAGTTTGAGAACAAATCATATTGGTCATTAGAAAGAGATTATGTAAGGTCTATGAAAGGTCACAAGAATGCCATCCTTTGTCTCTTCATAATCCCTCCTTCAAATATCTCCATTTTCACTACTAGCTTTTCAAAAATACTGATAAAATTTGTAAATAAGTAACGATCTGAAAACTTGCTGTGTCTCTATGTTAACACCCTTACTTGTCATTATGATGTTAGCAAGCGAAGGTACTCAAGTATATTATTCACTGATGTAATTGCCCAGAAAGAATAAACCCAAGGAAGAGCCCCAGTAGGTCCTACGCTTATCATTTTAAAACTTAATTACCCATTAAAACGCAAGGTCATAAAATTGCTATTTTCCTCAACGTTTTTTTTAACTGTCAATCACAGCCATGCTAGTTACATAGTAAATGCATAAAGCTGGACTGATTGCTAGGTATCTGGCTGGAGGAAACAACATAGTGGGCTAATATGTAGGCCATGGAGCTTTGGAAGACAAACAAAATGCTTCCCTTGAGCAAAAGCCCAGCTCCAATTGTTTTAATTTGCGATGTCAGAAAATCACTGCTGACTATTTGTTAATAGGGAAATGTGCACCTTCTTGGGTGCACTACTACCACCAATGAACCTTGTCACTAATTATACATGTTCTCAAATAATAACTTCTAAAAACTAGAATATCTGAAAGAAAATAGAAAGGAGATTTACAAGAGATTTACAGATCACTGTACGCAATCTGAAAGGTTAAAAAAAGGTGGGGGAAAAGGTAATAGTGAACCTCTAAGGTCAGCCTCAGAGCAGTGGGCATCTCAATCATTAAATTTGGCTTTTTTTTCCCTTCTTTGTGGCACTGACATTTCTGAAAAGTCTTTATAGACGTAAAAATTGAGGACTGTTTCGGTTATATGGTGATTATGTGTCCAGTGAATTTCAATTTGGGGCAAACCTCCTATATTTTATCAGTTTTACATGACAGACAAAAGAGAGAGGAATTAATAATAAATAAAAAGATTACTACACTTGGAACACCTAAGAAAAGGTGATTAGTAATCTGTCATATCCTAGGCCTCTTTATCAACTATTTCTCTGGCAGCACAATGCCATGGCATTTCCCTAGAATAGGAGAATTTCATTGTGACACAGAGATGGTTTTGCCACCTAATTCCTGGTGATTATATCATGGGTGTATTGCATGATATAAATGTAGAGAAAGAGCTGCTTCTGGCTGTAGAGTCAGCCTTTGGTGATCATTACAATGGGTAGTAACTGAGATGATAGGATAAAAGTGTACACATGTAGGAGGACAGCTCTGCTCTGGAAATACAGTTTTTCTGTAGCTGGTTTGAGCTTTTCTTGTGGAGGAAGCCACAACCTCAGAGTTAACCACTCTCCTCTGCCAGGATTTATGGTAGGCTGATCATGATTTCACAAATAAATAAATAAATAAATAAATCCAAATTAGCCTTAATTTCATTGAGTTGTTTTTACCAACAATGACTTTCCAACATACGCTTTTTTAGAAATTAGACCAAACACGTGGATAGGTAGTTCTCTCTTCTTACCCAAACTCACCTACAATCTTAATCCCCAGTGTAAACTGGCTGGCTAAAGCATTTTTCATGTGAAATAATCCCACAGTATATGACCTTGCAATTTTAAACTTAAATTAGGAGTAGGGAGAAAGATATAGCACCTGTGAATCAGAACGGATTTTTACCAGCATTTCATTTGCTATCATATCCAATTCAAGATTAGACACATGATTTCACTTCAGAAAAGTAAAATATCCATTGTTATCTTTTATCTTTCTCCTTTATTCAGCGTACAATATCATTTCAAGGACCCTGATGCTCCTGCAGTTGTGTAACAGGTGAGGAGTTACATACATGCACAGTATTTTCACTAGTGAATTCTCTGTTGTGCATGATGCAGGGTCATGGCTGTTCTTTATTCGTTTGGCAAATTGATTATAGCTCTTTAAAGCCTCTCAAGCAACGCAAAGCAGACAGACGAATTATGAGCTAGTTTAATGCATTTTACCTTGATAGAAAAAGCTTGTAGCTCAGAGCAGCAGTTAAGAAATTACAAATACACACAGCCTTCAGCTTGAGGCTTTCACTGCAAGCTGCACCACTAAATGAGAGGTTTATTAGTACCTTGTCAATGACTCTGCTTTGAAAAAGAACCAGAGTACTGGTGTAGGAAAAAAGGTTGTTAGCTACTGGCTAGTGTGATGCATAGCTGAAATATTTATCAAACCACTATAACTGGTTGACGTATGTTCTTGAAAGAAAAAGTTTCATTGAAGTGTAACAGGGCTAACTGTGATTTAGTTTATTCCTGTAAGTTTGTTACACATCTTACATTTACTAAAATTTTTAGCAAGACTTCATACCAAATTTAGATTTCAATCCAAAACTAAATTTCACGCCATAACTAAGGTTGGGGATAGCCAGTCCAGTTTCCATACTTGCCAGCTGCACTGCTTTTTTCCCATTATCTAACAGATCATGGCACTTTGGCGGCCAGGCATATGGAACAGGAAAGTTCTGTACACCAAGTTCTGCACACCATGTACAATCCATATGATGTATTGTAGACATGACATTCCACATAGAGCTGATTGCGGATACAAAATGGGTATACCTCAAATATACTAGTATCACCAAAAGTCATGATCCAAAACCATTCAGGAACCAGTATCTTTAATTTGCTAAATGCCTCCTGCATTGTCACGGACTCCCACTTCTCAGAGCAAGTTCCCCAGGATATATGCCCTCTGCTTTTCAAATAGGAATACCAATCTGGTAGATGAAATCCAACCAAGACCCCTAACCTGTAAGGTTTAGTGAGGAAAAGACACAAGCTATGAATCTTCTGAGGCACGAGGACAGATTTTCACATTCTCTTGGGGCTTATACAGAATGGGGAGAGTATTAGGAAGGATATATTTTAATTACCTCTGGGATAGAGTTTGTAAAAATTTTGAAAGTCAGTTCTGTAGTTTTCATGTGTTTATTAAATCATGTATTCAACCTACAATGTCTTGTTTCAGAAAGTTACTAAATAGGTTCTTGTTAAGATTTCTGGCACATTATCTCAGTGCCAAAGACTGACCATATTCCCCCC
>VYZM01002523.1:402682-413677 GCA_013398915.1 Dromas ardeola | reverse complement strand
GAACTGCTGTATAATTAGAACTTCCAAAAATATCCATTTGCCCTCTGATTGTCAAAAGTCATGTACTTTTTCAAGCACTGACAACAGACCTCACTATTAGATCATTTGTCACTTGTTGGGGGATATTTCTTGCCCATGTAAAGAAGTACAGTAACACAATAAACTGGAAAAGAGTGTTACTTGATGTCTGTTTTGAAAGCTATATGGCTCATTTGAAGATGTCACTTACAGCAGAATCTATGCATTCACTATTTAATAACAGAATGCAAGTGGCAGCATTTGCAGACAGCAGAATATTTAGGTTGCTCAAGTCTAAAAAAAAGGCTGAGAGAACGTCAAAAGGAGAGATAAAACACAGTGATTCTTGTCATTCTATCACAAAAGCATTGTGTATACTGAATAGATAATTAGTGATTGTAAATTTCCTGTAAGTGAGGAAAGAATGACTTTGAATTCATTTGTGACACCACTAAAAATACCTACTCCCTCAGTAGCTAAACACAAGGTAAACGGAAAGACTGGGATAGCAAATAATTGAAAAGACGTCATTAAATAAATTGTGTACTTTTATTGACAAAATTTTCTCTCCCCATCCCTTTGGAGAGGGAAAAGCAGGCATACGAGAAATCCAAACACAGGTAATTGAAATCTGTAAAAGAATGGACGCCTTCCAAATGAAGATAAATGTACAGAACTAATCAATCCAAGGAACAGACTGAGAAGCAGTGACATGATAGAAGTACACAAATAATGAATACTATGGCTAATAAAATTCATGAGACAACTACTTACCCTTACTCATTCTGCAATTACAATACCCACTTGAGTGCAACATAGATTTCAAAAAGTTCATGATCAAGATTTTACAACCTCATCTGAATATGATGATCTTCAAGACTAACAACAGTGTTCAGACCCCAGGGACAATGAGGACACTTTACAGTGGGAAAACAAAGAGTATAATTGTTTGGGTTTTGGTATAATCCTAATCAAAATTTGGTTTTTTGCAGATATGATCTTCTGCTGCATGACGGTTATTCTCAGTGTCTCCCACTGCAATATTTCATTTGCTAATTTATCTAGATCTGTGGCTTTGATCTGTTATGGTACTTCTATCATGCTAAACGTCACGTATGTTTCAGCTTAATGAAAATCCTCCTTTTTTTCCCTCCCATGACACTATTACTCTTTTCCTAGAATGATCTCAAGTGTGTATTCCCTGGCAAATATTTGCACTAATCTGTGAAAGCAATAATGTCTAGACACAGCTGGATGATAGGATTTCTATGTTCCCCTAAATGCAGGCACCACATTTAAGGCAAAACTCTGGCAGGGAAAATTAGTCATCTTGTACAGGAACCTTAGTTTCAAGTTCCTTCTAAGGGTCCTTCTTCCATTCTTCCTCATGCAGGCAACAGACAGCTGAACCTTATTTGGAAGCATAGACTGTGCCAGATGGAGCAGGCTGCTTTAAAAATTGAAGGGACACAAGAGCCTGGTTTCTGTAGGAAATAAACACAAAATGTTCTGTGCTGCCAGCACCTCTGAGCCCTCCTGTACCTTGGTGCAGCAGGCATCAGTTGGCTTTCAACTGCTCTGATGCCCACTTTGGATGAGTTGCATCACATGAAGGTCTCCCTTTCTCTGATCTAAATGTCAGAAATCTCACCAAAATCCTCATGAAGATCACAAGATTTTTGTCAACATTTTACTGGACTAAAACCAGTATTTTTTTTCTTATCTTGTATAATAGCCACCTCATAGCTGGCACTTAATGTGAAACAGTAATACAAATAATGTGCGTAATTCCTGGAGGTACTGGGTTCTATAAAGTTCCTCTTTGAACTGTTTTTATTTATTATTCGCATTAACAAAACCTTTTTGTTATGACTATGCCTACTTAGGACTTGGTTTTCAGGCAATAAGATAAAGAGTCCATTATGAACATGTAGATACATACTTAATATCCATAGGCAATTATTTTCCTACCTGCACAATAATTTGGCTGCAATATTAGAGTGATAAATAAAGGTTTCCTCTGTAATTCTGGGTAATTTTGTTACTGTACAGTGCAGGGCTGTGATTTACAAGCATATGGATCAGAAATGTTTTCACAGAGGTTTCACCATGGATCAGGCTACACATATTATAGCCTTTTGATGTTATTTTAATTCAAAACATTTTTCTGAGTGAGTCCAATCAGAGTGATTCTAATTTATCCTTTATGTATCTTTACAAGTAAACAGTAAACTATAAGCCTGAGAATCTGGCAATTTTTTTGAGAATTTTTGGATCCTGTAAGGAGAAAAATGTATCTATATGTGTTACACTGAGCCCCCTTCAATTTTTTCTTTGAGGGAGCTATGTTGGTGAGTGTTATAGAAAAACACGCTATACAAATGAAATCACATCAATTGAAACAATTAAGGACTATAGGAGGACTAGAAAGGCACCCCATCTTCTTTCCATGACAACAGCGATAATATGTACTATCAAACTCTAAGATACGATCAAGAGAATCCCATGATAATGCTGTTACTAATAGTTGCAGCCCTGTATCAATTTGACAAGGTAAAGGAACATACTGGGGAAGAATATGAGAGGTTTATGCAAAGCTGATATATACTCAGAAATGAAGTCCCATGAAATGACTGGTGTCCCTCAGGGGTTCGCACTGGGACCAGTACTGTTTAATATCTTCATCAGTGATACAAACAGTGGGATCGAGTGCACTCTCAGCAAATGTGCATATGACACCAAACTGAGTGGTGTGGTTGACATGTCTGAGGGATGGGATGCCATCCAGAAGGACCTAGACAAGCTCAAAAAGTGGGCCCATGTGAACCTCATGAGGTTCAACAAGGTGAAGTGCAAGGTACCGCACCTGGGTTGGAGCAGTATCAATACAGGCTTTGAAGAGTTTTGTTGTTGTTCTGAGCATGAGTTATGAGCCGATATAAATAAAAATAAAAATAAAGAAGAATGGTGTTGGGACTTTGAGGACGGCTGTGATGAAGGGATTGAGAGCAGCCCTGCTGAGAAGGACTTGGGGGTACTGGGGGATGAAAAGCTGGACACAAGCCAACAATGTGTGCTCAAGCCCAGAAGGCCAACCACATCCTGGGCTGCATCAAAAGAAGCAGGGCCAGCAGGTCGAGGGAGGTGATTCTGCCTCTCTACTCCGCTCTGGTGAGACCCCACCTGGAGTCCTGAGTGCAGCTCTGGAGCCCTCAGCACAGGAAAGACATCGACCTGTTGCAGTGGGTCCAGAGAAAGGCCACAAAAATGATCAGAGGGATGGAGCCCCTACGCTATGAGGACAGGCTGAGAGAGTTGGGGTTGTTCAGCCTGGAGAAGAAAAGGATCTGGGGAGCCTATTGCAGCCTCTCAGCACTCAAAGGGGGCTTATAAGACAGATGGGGACAAACTCCTTAGTAGGTCCTGTAGCGATAAGACAAGGAGTAATGGTTGTTAACTAAAAGAGGGCAGATTTAGACTAGATATAAGGAAGAAATTTTTTATGATGAGTGTGGTGAAACACTGGAACAGGTTGCCCAGAGCGGTGGTAGATGCCCTGTCCCTGGAAACATTCAACGTGAGGTTGGATGGGGCTCTGAGCAACCTGATCTAGTTGAAGATGTCCCTGCTCATTGCAGGGTTTGGAACTAGATGACCTTTAATGGTCCCTTCCAAACCAAATGATTCTATGATTCTATGAAATACTATGTTTGAAGTGTGCCGTAACTAATCTGGATAGGAAGTCAAAAGAGGGCTCTGCTCTTAATAATGCTTCTGAGGGAACTTTTACTCTCTCTAAAAACAAAGTTTGTTTCAAGAAGAGAGTAAGCGAGCAATCTGATTAGCAGTCTAGAGCCCAGACAAGTCAGTGGAAAGCTAAGCCATTCAAGAGTTCCCTCATTTACTAGAATTTGTATCATAAGAAGAAAGTTTATGTCATTAAAAAAGTATTTCTATCATACTTGTTCAAATGTTTAAGTGGTACCAGCAGAGTCCCTGAATGACAGATACTCAGTATTACTGGTGCTGATAGCATTTCACAAAATGCCATTCATCAGTCTTGGCGTAATTATTCCTATTGAAATAGGAGCAATGCGTGTTAACACAACACATAGCGTATCAAGTTTAATCAAAGTAATACTATTTTTGAATTTTTGATTGACAAGTTCTTTTTCCTGCTCCCTTAACTCAACTATGACATTATCCGCACACACGCTTGTTCTAATCATGATTTACCCATGAGAATGAGTAAACATTTTGTTTGTAACACAGGCCTGTTAAACCTCTGCATAACAGATCATGCTGCTGTGTCCCAGCAATGTGGACTCTACCTGCAAAGCAAAGATAATCTCTGCATCTCTTCAACAGATGCCACAATACTCATTAATATATGTTCTGGAATAGGAAGGCTCTACTCCAAGCAGGGATATTGACAGAGATGGGTTTGTCTCAATGTACTTGTAAGAAGAATACACAATGGTCTGGAGACTTAAGCCATTGGAAACAGTGATATCAGCTGCCTTCAAATCTTGAATGAGAAGCAGAATTAAAAAACACTCATTTTGGAACAAAGAGCTTTTAATATCATTTCAGACCTAGAAAATAAATAAGTCAATCTTGATTACTTGGTTATTAAAAACAAATAATGATAAGCCGACAGATTTACGTTCAAAAGCTCTTCTCGCAAGTGGACCATATTCATCTGTAGGCAAAATGTGCTTTGAAGAGTTTTGTTGTTCTGAGCATGAGTTGTGAGCTGATATAAATAAAAATAAAGAAGAATGGTGTTCGCTATCAAAATTGCAAATAACTGGTAAACCAAACGCCAGCTTCATAATACTGGCATTTAAGACTGATTCTTTATAGCACAAGACTTTTTTTCTGGGCACACATAAATAATTCATTCATATGTAAAACATATGAAACAGTGAAGCTCAGCTTTTTGGCAATGGACCTTGACTTCCATTTTAAGTAAGCCTACTCTCGTCCTCACAGAGGCCTACTGAGTACTGTATGTAGAATCCTGTACTCCCAAAACCATTCAGATTACATTTCAATTTTTCAGGGAAACAAACGTTAATAACTAATTTCAGTAGTAAAGTTTAAAGCATACAGAGCAGGTGAAAAGTACTGGGGAAATTAAAGCACTTCTTTGTATATGACATTTTCAGTACAAATTCTATCACTGCCACAACATTTACCCAGGACTTTGCAGTCATACTTTCATGCTGGTGCTGATATTCTTGTACTACACAACTCTGCTATCTGTGCAAAAGGCTTCAATTATTTCTTGGCACCTGGTAGGAGATAAGCTCCACAAAAGCCATCCTCTTGTTTAGAGAGTGATGTATATCATTGCAGAACTGAGTGTGACCACTGCCTGCCAACTGTGTTGATAAAACATGAAGCAGACATGCAGCAAGGATTCAACTTTTGATCATTACTTTAGCCTTTCCAAAATAATGTTACACATCATTATACACATCACAAAGGCACAAACAATTATGCAAGATACTTCACAGAATTCATTTTTTCCTCAGGAAATGTATGCGAGACAGGAAGAGAGACAGAAATGACAATCCCACTGCAGCAAGGGGACAACAGCAAGTTGTGCTCAATTTAAATGCTTGAGAGGCCTTGTAGCAAAAAACCCAAAGCAACAGCTATGAGGAAAGATGAAAGCTAGCACAACCAACAGTGTCAATGCTAATGAGGAAAGACTATCAATGGAAACTCTCTGTTGGCCACATTAGTAGGACAATGAAGCTCAATTTGCTGAGTGTTCCAAAAATAAAATGACAAATTAAGTATCATCATCACACTTTTAAGTGTACAACAACAGCTTTTGTGTTGACTTCCAAGAACCATATATTATTGCGGAACACATGTAAATGCACATTGTATATCACAGAGCCATTTTTCACCCATAAAAACGCACCCATTGAAAGTCTGGCAGGCATAAACTAAAAGTTAAAAAAAAAATCAGTAAAAGTAGCAATGAAATAAAATACATAGTAGATGCTGTTTCTATGGGCTACCTTCACAAACCAGTTGATGGACCAATATTAAAAAACATCTATACAGATGTCATACAGGTGACAAAAGCAATTAATTTTTACTAGCGATCCAGAATGCTTGAGATATTAAAATGAATCAAGAGGTATGTTGTATTACCACCAAAAGCGGGGTCAGAGAAAAGCATATAGGTCCCGCTTACTGAGAGGAACTATAGTGTCTCATGAAAGGGAGTGCTTCTGAGAAGACTTGATTACAAGTAGATAACAAATCGGTACTGCTGCAGCTTAACCAAATGTCACAGGCATGTTAATGGAGTGAAAGGGCAACATCTGTATTATGAGGAAGTGAGTTTTATAGTATGTGCTCCTTCCGATACTCTCCCAACTAAAGCTGCAGGTGTAGTGTACTGGAAGAACTTCTAAAAACCTCAAGTACTGCAAGAAGTTGCATAAAATTTAACCCAGTGCAGATCCTGAATCACAGAATAATATGATTTGTCTTGGGAGAAGCACAACTAATCACATCAGTAATTACATTTTGCAACTGTTTTCTTGATCAGCTTGGCACGTGGAACACTCAACAGGGAAACTACCATACTATAAGAATTACGCCGAATAAAAAGCTGATATGCAGACCTTGGCAAAGGTACGGTTACTTAATCTCCAAAACAGGTCAGTAATTTGTCACATCAGCCCTTTTATGAACCATCAACCTCATTATCACAG
The DNA here is from genome assembly GCA_013398915.1 of Dromas ardeola. Lineage (NCBI taxonomy): Eukaryota > Metazoa > Chordata > Aves > Charadriiformes > Dromadidae > Dromas > Dromas ardeola. The sequence continues at coordinate 406,916 of VYZM01002523.1, read as the reverse complement.
TTCACTGCACAAACTGCCCTTGGGAGTCCAATACTAATAGTGTGCAGAGAGAGCTAAGACACACAAACTACCTCATTATACATCCACTTTAAAGAAACACTTACATACTAGGGTGAAACAAACATTACATTTAGAAAAACAAAAATCAATAGGAGGAACCCAAAAGTTAAATATGTGTTTTCAAGTAATACCATCAGAATTAGCTCTAAGAAGCAGCCCAGGAAACCATACACGTGACAAGTATCATTGATCTAGCTGTGAGCGAGGCTGTATGAAGGTCGTCATTATACACTCACCGTTACTGGTAAAGGGACTGCATGAGAGAAGAATTGCATATTTTAATGGGAACATGCTTTAAAACAATAGATACAAAGAACCTCCAATTTTACATGTATGTGTCGTATTATTCTCCAGGTGTAAATGACAGCAGTGCCTAAGGCCTCAAGCCTTTAAGTTTCTAGGTGCTCTGGGGAGCCCTTACTGCTTTTATTGAATTTCTGGGGAGCTGAGGATACTTAGTGCCTTCTTGGCGTCATTGATGCAAATTTCCCTCTATGAAGCTTTGAAAATGTGTGGCACAGTGAAGCAGAAATGAAGTTTCCTCATGAAATTTCCTTAACAACATGAAATATTCTAAATATTCTAAATAGGTAACACACCTCTGATTTTAGATGTAGCCACTGTTGAATAAGAGGACAATCAGTCTTTTTCTTAAGGATGAACCTAATAAAGCAACAGAAATCATAACATAAAATCAGTTTGTTGGCAATTACAAAATACTGTTCTGTTTAATACAGCAAAAGTACATCACCCCAAAATCTCTAGTGGTTTATCAATTTTAAACCCACTTGCTTTTCTAGTCTTAAATGTGACCTTGGCCTTACTGTCCTTTTTGTGACACTACTGTACTCTCCAGTAGAAAAAGGGTAATGTTTTAAGTGTCTGAAAAAGCATTTTGAGAATTTAACGCAGACACAAATTCTGTATCAATTTTACGTCTTCAGCTTATCTCTAGATTTGAAAACAACTTACCCAGGAAAAGAAGAAAAATATATTGTTAAGACATCAGAAGGACTGGAAACAGATTTGTTGTTCATTTCTGCGCACTTTATGGGCTATTATTTTTCTTACAATTTAAGTGGACTCAGATCAAACTTCCCTCATGCACTTTTTTATTTGTTGTCATAAAACACCACACATCCAAAATAGCCACTGTGGAGAAATTTTTTCTTGATGGTATACTGTGACCAGGTATACCGGTATTACTTTTCTTCTTCAGGAAATAATGTTTAGCAAAAGGAGATGGATGAGCAACAAGTCATAGAAGGCTACATAAAAGAAATATATTTCAAATAACTTCAATAACTTAAAGGGAAGATTTAGCAAAGCAGTTTTATCCAGTTCTGAAAATTTAGTAAGCCTGAAATTTAAGTTACATGAAAACCTTGGAGGCTGGAAAAGAATGGGAGGAGCTACTAAGCAGTAGTAGGATTTCAGTTCCAAAATTTAATCCTGCTTTATAGTGCAGTTTAGCAAAAAATACAAGACAGTATCATTTTTGCCTAGTTCCCAGCCTGCAAGAGGTCATACACACCCATAACTGATTTTGTTTATGTAGATCTGCTGACATAAACTGACTTCACATTCTTTGGTTCATTATTTTTAGGGATGCTTTTTCCCTGTTTTCTTTTCCATGTACTGGCTTGGAAGTAGATCAACTAGAATTGAAATGCAGAGGGTTTCAAACCATGTGGCACATGGTTCCAAACCATCAAAACCACAGATGGAAAAAAATGAGTTTCCATGGTTTTTTTACCAATTGTCACCAGGTAAGTCTCTGGCTCCTCGGAATGATTGTTTCTACTGTGGTACGAAGGTTTCATTTTAAAACTAAGCCAGCTAAACAACCTGTTGTACAAATGGGAAGTTCTACTCCTCTCCATCCTCCTTTCCTTCAGTACTTGTTTGACTGAGCAGTAACCAGCTCAGGGAACCAAACTGGAAACCCACAGAAAATGAATAGTTTTCTAGTTGTTATGTTCCCAAAACCAGCTTGTTGTGGGGTCAGACAACCCCTAGAGCCAGCCCAGAGGAGGAGATGGGACCACGTGTGTGAGAGAAGCAGGAAGAGGTGCCCGTTTGGCCCCAACTTCTCATTGGACTGGCATACTAGCTGAAGGCACACTCTCAGAAAGCCTCTTTCTTTTCGCAAATGTTCCTTTGTAAAACACGTAATGATTTGTAAGTCTGTCCTCTAACAGTATTTGCAGAAGATGTCAATGCCTCCTCTAAAACACCCTGGTAAACTCAACACATTATTACAAACAGTCTTAATGCTTCCTTCTGCTGTTACAGGTGTTTTTCTTATTTCCCCTGTACCTTTGTTTCTCCAGCTCTACACATCATATTTTAGAATGTCAGGGTCTAAAATGTGGTGCCAAAATTCATGTTTTACTACTTAGATCAGCAGCCTGATTATCAACACATAATCCGATGAACGTTCAGCACTCCTGAAAATCAGACCACCTAAACACAGATAGTTACTATCTACCTTTAAGCTTTGCTTTTGAAGGTCTGTTTTCTTCCCAAGAGGAGCTGGCAAGAGGTGAGGATGTCTTCTACTTCCTGCACAGATCTTGAGTGAACATATCCATTTACTTTTCTTTAGTTGCCGCAAAACAATGGAAAAAGTATTTTGCTTAGGTTTACTGATTCATATCCCTGAGGCACAAGAATAGGGCTGAACAAAAGATTGTGACCAAATTTTGGAGAGTGTAATAAATTGATAGGATTGAAATACACTGTGAACTGCTTTCACATTCGTCAGACAGTTCATGTAAAAAAACCCAGCAGAATGAATAAAAAAAATAAATGCATCTTTTCTCTTCAGCACTTGAAATCTTACATGAAGAGTATTTGAAGTTGCACAAAGAATAAACTGACACAACACGCATAAGTGAAATATGTGGTGTCAACTATGAAGATATTTCAGATATGACTGCATGAAGAGCTTTTGTTGAGAGTAGGAGCCATTCTTGAGTAGTGTAAGGCCTTCTCCCTTCTCTTTGCCATCCTCTCCAGCACTCAATGCCCAGGTAGAAGTCACTTTGAAGTCTTCTCTTGAGAGAAGAGTAAGACAAATCACAGCGCCAACAGCCTTGACTTTCATCGAAAGGGATAGAGATTCTTTTACAACACCCTTCTACTTGAGGAACACCAGGCAAAAATCAAAGTAACACACGTAGGGCTTGTAATGCCTCCAAGGAACAGTGAAAAATAAAGCGCTCGGTGCTCCTGAGAGCACAAAAGGGATGAAAACAGCGCTACCTCTTCAAAAGTGCCTTGTGACCCCAGCACCCAGCTCCTGGTGCTGCCTCAACGCAGCCTGACAGACCCCTCCTCGCCAGCTCCTGCCATGACAGGGCTCTCCAGGCCGCACCGTCTCTGTAACCCAGGCTCGGTGCCCCGGGGAGGAGCACCAAGGCCGGCGGCGGCGCCTCTGAATCCTCTGAGGCCTGTGGCCCCCACCGTCTCCGCCGCCCGCCTGCAGGGCCGCCCCGGGCCGGCTGCCAGCGCCTCACCGAGGCGGCGGGGCTCGGCCACGGGAGAAGGCGGGAAGCTCTTCCCAGGGGGCCGGGCGGCGCCGGGCCCTCCACCTGCCCTCCCTTAAGCAGCGAGTCCTCCGTAAAACACGGAGGGAGGGCGGCGGGGAAGGGGGGGTTTGTGGACTGCCCCCGGGCCGCCACAGGCCGGGCATCCTAAGCTGCCTTGCTTGTGGGTGAGTGCCATGTCTGCCTGGAGCGGGAAGAGAGAGCGAGCGTGAAGAAATAAAATCGTCTCCTGCCTTCTCCGTGCCGTCTGTGGCAAGGCAAGTGTTCGAGCACTTTCTCCCGTATTCGAGTAACTGTTTCCAAGGCAAAGCCCGAACTGGGGTGCTGGTGAAGGGCAGCTGGGGGTAGAGGCACAGGGGTGGGGGNGCGCGGGCAGGAGAGCATGTGTGTGTCTGTCCTGGTTTGAGCGACACAGGGTTAATTTCAGTAATTCTGTTTTTCAATCAGGTCTCTTCTAATGCCGGGGAAAACCGCACTTTTAGAAGACTCTGGTGGCTGAATTTGTGAAAATATTTACTTCATGGCCAGCTATGGTATGCGGATTTCAAGGTCTCGGTGTTTTCGAGCCTTGCCAGGTGTGGGGATGAGGAGGAGTGAGAGACCCGGGCTCTTGGCCCAAGCTG
>VYZM01002523.1:379299-396029 GCA_013398915.1 Dromas ardeola | reverse complement strand
TTTTTTTTTGTTTCCCTTCCCCCGGCCCCAGTGAAGTTTCACTTCACTTGTAATGTGGAATACCATGGCTTTCTGCTGCTGTTGAGACTTCAGAGTTCTAAAACTTAGTTCAGATCTGGAATATGCTGTTCTTCAGGTATTATTAATAGAATTGGGATTGTGGATTTTAGGATTAAATCACTAAAGTGAGTGCAAAACAACCCCCTATGGAGTCATGGGGTGGAAATCTGTGCTTTTGATGAAGAAGCATACAGGAATGTTGACCAGCAAATGGGTATTACTAAGAACCACAGGCAACTAAGTGCAGAATGTCCTCAGGAGACCAAAAAATGCAGACATGAGAAACTAACAAGTATCTCTGATGTTGCTTCCTAGAGAGAATACTTAGGACTAACTCTTGAGAATTAGTATGATAATAACTGCATTAGAGATGCAGGAGAATTTAGAAGTAGTTATGGTAAATGTGAATAAATAGAAGTGAGTGTTTGAGGTGGTAAAAAGGTGAATATCATCACTTATTTGTACAAAATAATGACTATGTAATGTTTTCTCAGTTTCCTCAGGCTGATAGCACAGTAAAACTGGCTCGGTTAAGCTACTGTTTCTTGTAGATAATGAAGAGTAAAATACAAGTTTTTTTACTTATGTATGTGTTTGTGTAAGTTTTGGGAAGCAGGTGTGCACATGAGAGCTGACAGGGTTAGGTTATTTCCTAGAATCTACAAGCAAACTTTTCGTCTGTTGCTTTAGGTGCTATATACAGAGCATCACAAGGCTCTGCTTTTTCTAGCCGAGCAGAGGAATTATGGGTGTAAAGACTGAATTAATATGACTTTTCTAGCACAATTTGAGATTCGGTGTTCTACTAGTTTTGTTTCTTGACTACTTAATGGTGCTAAGAACACCAATGCAACACCGTATGTATGCATCGCTGCACACTTTATTGTGGCTATTTTATACAGGAAAAAATACAGAGTTGATCATAGTTCTTGGAGACTTCCAGTATATCATTGTAAAATATTTCTTAGCTGGTGCCTTGTTTTTTACTGTAAAAGAAAACAAGATACCATCATTAAAAGTGCAAATTTGGGTACTGAGAATGTAGAAAATGCCCCACTGTGGACTTCCAGTATGTAAATAATAGAGAATAATGACATAACCTAAATAAATAAATAAAAATAAATACCTGCAATTTCAAGCAATTTAATACAGTTATTTATGGGTATAGATGTTTGTTTCTGTTCATGAATACAGTTTGCTTGTGTGAGTGAATTACTGGACAAAGCATGATAAAGCTAGCCAAAAGTCTGTGGTACATCAGTTATGCAGAGTCTGCAATTTATTAGAAATGCCCATGTAGTTCTGTTAAGATGTTTGGATTGTGAAGCATTGCAAAGAGCTGTATCTCTCATAAGTTGAGGCAAGTCGTCGTGGGAAACAACATTATACTATATATGATACATATGTTTTCTGTATATTCTGCTTCCATCCCTGTATCTATAAACGTTATTGATGACAATCTGAATGTTCTTTCAAAAAACATATAATTTTCATGTTAGATAGAGTAGAGCATTATCAGAATGGGGAATAAATATCAGGACCTCCTAAAAGAAAAGGTCTTTTGTCTTCATGCAAGTGTAGTTAGTTACAAAACTGGAAGAGAAAGTGTTGTCGCTCTAGTGCTTTTATGAATGAGAAGGTGTTTTCCGTAAAACTGTTATGCATAGGAAAGACCATTGTGTACCTGTGTATTGCATGGTGGATGAGTGTACCAGATTTGGTGTAATGCTGCGGTGTGGAGTTGCAGCTTTGGAAATACCCTGGCCAGTTTTACTGAATTACCAGCAAGTTAATGGAAGGAGAAGGGGGGTGGCAGTAGTGTCCTTTCCAGTCCCGCAGCATTTTGGAAAGGTTTAACCCTAACAGATGAAGTGAAGATGATAAATCGCACTGTCAGTTTTGACCAATCAAGCAATGAAATGGCAATAAGACGATACTGCTTTCTAGCATGGAGTTTGTTTTTGATTGTTTTTTGTTTTTTTTTTTTTTTTTTTAAGTTCTTTGTGTCAAAATTTTGCAAGTGACTATTACTTTCATTACGGGACTCTGACAGCTATCTTGTTTTCTATAGGATGCTTTCCATCCATCTTTGGAAGTCATACAAGATATATGTTCTATGAAGTGACAACTGCTGTGTGAAAGGACCATAGGTTTAGCAGTGAATGAGAATTGATACTCTGAATAACTGCACCTTAGTTTATTTTGAACTAACTTTGTATCCTTATGTAGATTTGCTTTGGGAAATCAATTACTGAAGCCTCCTTTGGGATTTTATTTACTGCTAAACAATCAATTCATAACAAATGTCAATTTAAGAAGGCAGTTCTGTTTGTTTTTCTTAAACAAAGGACCATGTGCCATGCCATCTCTTGGTTGGGAGCAGCAGGTCAAAGGATCACCTTTCATAATTGTGAGCTTCAGACAATAATTATTAAACTGGAAGAGTTAAAGTCCTTTGTGAATCTTACTATAAATGCCCGCCCATATCTGTGTGGGTTCCCCTTCCTCCCCTTTTTTTGATATTTGGACTATCTTGAGGAGTGAAGTTTGTAAACATCTTTGGAATGGGCATAATGCTATTTTGATTGGAGTCCTTGGAAATGCTTTGATTGACTTTAGGAGACAGGCATAAGCTGCTAATGAAGATTTTATCCTGACATATCCGGTATAATGAAATGTGTTTTCTGAGACTCAAAAAGATCTGTCTCTGAGCAGAAGCAGTTTTCTGATGGAGCTGTAAACCACTTAGGGGTGACTCCTGGGAGGGATCGTTGCCTGGGAGAAAATTGCAGTTTTTCTGATTTCTCTGTTGTGAATCCTAAAGTAAACTATACGTGCTTGTCCATGTTCCCTTTCATGGAGACGCAATGGTGTGGTCCTGTGTGTCATCCTGTGTGCAGGCCCTTGCATATCATGAAGTAGACCTACACCAGCATTTTGTGAGCCCCAACATGGTGGGAATTTTGAGAGGACATCACATGGATGGTATTATTAAATCCATAAACTGTGGTGGTGATTAATTACCTGTGAATAAGCAAAGTAGGTGCTGTAGAGCTGTTTTCTTAAAACTCTACAATTTAGTGGGAAGGCTGTATCCTTGGGGGAGCTTGCAAGTAGACACATGGTTTCTGGAATTGCAGGAGGTTTCCTATAGCTCTAAATGACTTATTCATAGAGGTGTTAATTTGAAAGATGAAAAAAAAGACTCCAGAACTCTAACAATGTATAAACAGAATATTTTACAGTATTTCTAGTTAATATCTAATGAGACAACACATCCTTCCTGGAATTCCTGCTTCTAACTCCAATTATTGTTAATGAGAATTTTATGCCCTCTGCATTAAAAAGAATATGATGAGGATACACTTATGCAACAACTTGTGGCTATATATTCATATTTAACACCTCAAGGGGAGATGAAGATAGTGTGCGTGCCTGTATTTCTGTAATTAGTATTGTCATCAATTATAAATATAGCAGCTTGCTGCAAACTTTGAATCTGGATTCAGCTAGGGTCTCAGAACATCCAGCATCCCAGGCTGTTTGGACAGCTTGGTGCTTGGTAGCTAAGATCTCTGGGAAGTGTGTTACAATTTTATTACAAATTTTAGCTATAACGGCAGCTATGTTATTTCAGAGAAATGAAAAAGACATCTGCTACAGAAGCACATCAGTGTAGCTCATCTGACTGTATATTGTACCCGTATATGTTATGTATATTTTACAGTCTCGGGTTAATGGAACTTCCTAACTGCTGATATAGGGAAATGTCATTTATGCTCACAGTGAAATATAGACAAAGCCATAGCATGTTACTGAAAGTCACGTGTGGTTGTCCAAGTCTGACCAAATAGAAAAATAATTCTTGCCTGATCAGCTGCGTATCTAATGGGAAGGTATTGGGATTTTTTGGTTTTCATTTGAATTTCTGAAGTACATTATGGTGTGAGATAAAGGAAGATACCAGAAATCTTAGATTCTTTAATTAAGATAGAAGTAAAATGAGAGCTTATTTTGGACTTCAAAACCCTTGGCATCCTTTGAGTTTGTGGTCTGCACCAGTGATTGGTTGCATCCAGCTGGCACCTATAATTACCGTATTTCCACCTAACTATGTCCACAGACTTATTTAGCAAGAGCAGTCTCTGGGCATGACCTTGAGCTGTCAGTGAAGATGTTTCCTTTGTTCTTATTTTGTTAACTTTCTACAGGGGGAAAAAAAACCCTCTGGTGCCTGATGGTACAATAGCTTGAGCCAAGGGTAAGTGAAATCCAGGCATATGGTCATGTACACATTCAACCACTTAAGTTTTTAAAAAACTGAGGCAGTCGATTTTGTTTAAAGTGCAAACAACAGATCTTCAAAATACGTGCTGCACACTATGTGTTAACCTCTGACATACTGTACAATTGCAAATGTGGAACAATCTGTATAGTCTGAAATAATTTACTGGAAGTTGCTAAGTCTCTTTTGCCTTTATATCATTTGCTGATATCCTTAGTCAAGCAGTTCTCTTTATAGTCTTGAAAAATGCCAGTCATTTTCAGCACAGTGAATAATCTGCATGTTGAATTATTTACATTAATATACAACGTGATCCATAAAAATAAAGCATTTCAAATTTTGAATGCATGCCAGATTTTTATAAATGAAACGAATAGGTTTTTTTTTTCTCTCCTCCTTCAAATTAGATGTCTTTGGTATATGGTGAAAATATAAACACACGTGTTTAGACAGGATCCAAGTGGGTATTATGTGTATTTATATCAGCATTCAAGTTCAGTAACATTTAAATTGAATTTTCTGCAAAGATAGGAGACAAAGGATGGTTTCTTTTCACTTAGGGTCTCGCATGACCTCTGAAGTCCAATTCCCACTCTGTTATTGATAGCTAAGTGTCAGTTCATTTATATCTGGAAAATTTAATTGGCAGTAAGTCATGGAAGTCAGAAACCGTGTTTCTCAGGCCTTCACCTAGCCCGTTAGGCACTTGGTTCTTGTAAAGCTCTCCGAGTGTCCCGTTCTCTCTGTGATTAGACCTGCTCTCTCTGTCTTAGACCTGCTTGTCTCTTCAGCGCTGAGCAGCTCAGTGCTGTCCCATCTTGCGATGAAAGAGTTCACGTCTGCAGTCAAATCCTTCTCCTGTTTGTATTCTCTAAGGAGCCTGGTCTCATGGGCAAGCTGTGAGCAAGATGAATGGGCAGCTGCAGGACCTAGAGTTCTGCCCTATACAAAACATAGTGGCAATGGCTGTTGCAAGAAACAGCCAGATAGGAATGCCTGCTTTTACATAAGGTAGCCAACCTTAAAAGCTTTTGCCTTGAAAGTGGGGAAACCCAGTTCACCTTGCTGTATGGGTTTTGAAACATGCTTTTCCTTGTGGAAGGGGGGCAGTCATTGGATCTCTGGGTTGGAGTAAGAGGGGAGGGCTGAGTTTAGAAAACAGTCTTCAGTCTTTCTATGATGTCTTCTTCTGAACAATAGAGCAGCTTTAACAGTGCATTAGTTCACACTCAGGAGACACTATGTTTTGTCAGCCTAATATTTAGCATTCCACTCATCTGTGGGGAATCCAGTCCTTGCTCTGAGAACTGTGCCTGTGTCTTATGTGAAATGATCTTAAGCCAGAATTCAGAAATGGCCCTTCAAACGGGGGCTGCAACCCATCTTCATGTTACAACTCTTTCTCATCATGTGGGTGGGTTTTTTTTGTTTTTTTTTAATGTGAATAAACCTTGAGGTTTTAGGATGTTTTAGTAGACTGTCTTGTTCCACAGATAGCTTTTCTCATGTGAGTGTGGCATGTTGAGGGTGAAGTCAAGCATTTTTCCAGGCTTAGCATAGGTGACAGAATAGAGTATCAGTATCCTGTCTTGGTTATTCTTTGAGAATCTTGGTTGTATTTGAAGCTTTTCCCAAAAACTGGATTAGCTTTTGAAAAGAGATTTTTGCCTTTTGGGGCATCTTGAAGGAATTTGTATTTAGTAAGATTTGGGAAAGGTGGGAAAATAATGTGGTGGGAGAAAGCACTAGTGTCTTGCAAGGAAGGAAGGAGGGCTGGCTACTAAGAAACATGGTAAAGCATGGCCTTTGGGAAAAGTATGGTAAATTTGAGTGATGCTGCCAAGGGGCTGGCCGTTACAAATCGTGAGGACTGGTGTTACATTTTAGTGAGTGGTAAGCTGCAGGAAAGCAGAATTTAGGTGCATACTGTTACTTGCTTGACAGGAACGCCCACAGCACATGAGGAGATTGTGTGTTTTACCAGTGGGGCTGGCTAATGTCAGGGAGTTTGGCTCGGAGACTACTAGTGTGAAATGCCAAATGTGATTTTAAAGAAAGATGTACACAAACAGAATTTTCAGTAAAAGCCAAAGCTGTCAGTGACTGAAACCTTACAGTTAATGACAGCTAAAGGAAATTATGAGATAAGAAGCTCTATTCTCATTTCAAATTCTGTGAGCTCACTATCACACGTACTTAATTGGATTGTATAACAATACTTTTTTTTTTTTTTTTTTACTTGAAATGTAGAAATAGCCAAAGCAAGTCTTTCTGTTCTGGCATTCTGACTCTGAGTGCTCAGCACCAGCTGCTGCAAGGGTAAGTGAAGGAAGCACTGTAATGGGTAATTCTGGAGCAGTCTGCCCATTGGGAAAGATTCGTTCTAATGCCCACCAGCAAGAAGTTGACTTATTCACTGAAGCATCAAGGTTTATATCTCATGTGTTTTTTTTAATCTCATTTAATGTAGCTGTGGATGTTCTCATTATGCATATAAAAGTCTAAATCCTTTTAGAATCTTGCTAAGCTCTTGGTCTTAATAATACCTTCAGGAAAACCACCACCAGTTAATTATGTGTAAAAATATTTTCCCCCTCTTCTTCTGGAATTATTTTTGTTCAACATCATTGTCTAACCATTTTTTTTGTTTTATAAATTGTGGTAAATAGTACTATGAAATCTGTATTTTTTTTTTTAAATTATTTTGTGTATCTCCATGGGTTCTGCTTATACCCCTCTTGTTTCTCAACCACACGGTCCAGAACTTCAAACTCTTATTTCAGATTCTAAGTCTTTCCTTTCCAAATACAAGTATCTCCCCTTAACACTTATACCTTAGTCATGAACTGGACTGAGGATAAGCTGTAACTCATTGGTTGCTCTGTTTTCTCCCAATAATGAACTTCAGCAGTGAAATTTAATAATGTGCTCCACTGGCATTAATAGAGTCATAGAATGGTTTGGGTTGGAAGGAACCTTAATGATCATCTAGTTCCGTGGTCAGGGATGCCTTCCACTAGACCAGGTTGCTCAAAGCCTCATCCAGCCTGGCCTTGAACACTTCCAGGGATGGGACATCCACAACTTCTCTGGGCAACCTGTTCCACTGTCTCACCACCCTCATAGTGAAGAATTTCTTCCTTATGTCTAATCTAAATCTCCCCTCTTCCAGTTTGAAGCCATTACCCCTCATCCTATCAGTACATACCCTTGTAAAAAGTCCCTCTTCAGCTTTCCTATAGGCCCCCTTTAGGTACTGGAAGGCTGCTATAAGGTCTCCCCAGAGCCTGCTCTTCTCCAGGCTGAACAATCCCAACTCTTTCGGCCTGCTTTCATAGCAGAGGTGCACTGGCCTCATCTTTGTGGCCCTCCTCTGGACCCGCTCCAACAGGTCCATGTCCTTCTTATGTTGGGGACCCCAGATCTGAATGCAGGACTCCAGGTGGGGTCTCACAAGAGTGGATTAGAGGGGCAGAATCACCTCCCTTGGCCTGCTGGCATCTTTTGATGCAGCCCAGGAAGCGACTGGGTTTCTGGGCTGCAAGTGTGCATTGCCAGGTCATGTTCAAAATAGAGCAAGATTTCCAGTTCTGATGCAAGCACCTTACATTACAGGTGTCTGATCCCTGATGTAGAGTTTGGTTGGGTTTTTTTCAGTGCATTACCATTCTGGACCTGTCTTATTTGAGTATTCTGGAAAAGCATTTTCCATTTTCATGTGTTTGACTTACATTAGTTTTCTGCTTCTTCCTCTTGTCTTCTTTCCCTCTGGTTAGTATTATTGTTAAATCCTGCTATGCCTGTTTCAGCATTGTGTCTTTTCCCTTCAATCCAGAGGGGAAGGCATGTTTTTATAGGTGCAAGTTTTGTTACCTTTTCATGGGTATTACTAGCACTTGCTATCACGGAGTGCTCGGCACTCTAAATATTATCTACTCCCAACAGCAGGTAACATTTTGCTGAAGACTGGTAAAATGCTTTGACTAGGAAACTGAAACAAAAGGCTGGAGAGAACCTCACAACCACAGGATAACCAATATAGTTGAGCTTTGGAATTAAATTCAAGAGGACACTTAATTTGCTCCAAATTTCTTTAGAAGGTGGACTATCTGAACCATGGTGAACATTTGGAGGCCTCATATAATTACCCCTGTGCTGGTTTTGTCTGGGATAGAGTTAGTTTTCTTCATAGTAGCTGGCGTGGGGCTATGTTTTAGGTTTGTACTGAAAACAGTGTTTATAATACAGAGATGTTTTTGTTACTGCTGAGCAGTGCTTGCACCGAGTCAAGGCCTTTTCTGCTCCTCACACCACCCCACTAGCGAGTAGGCTGGGGGTGCACGAGAAGTTGGGAGGGGACACAGCTGGGACAGCTGACCCCAACTGAACAAACAAATATTCCATACTCTATGACATCATGCTTGGCATATAAAGCTCGGGGAAGAAGAACGAAGGCGGGGACGTTCAGAGTTATGGTGTTCGTCTTCCCAAGTAACTGTTATGCGTGATGGAGCCCTGCTTTCCTGGAGATGGCTGAACACCTGCCTGCCGATGGGAACCAGTGAGTGAATTTCTTGTTTTGCTTTGCTTGCATGTGCGGCTTTTGCTATTAAACTGTCTTTATGCCAACCCACAACTTTTCCCACTTTTACTCTTCTGATTCTCTCCCCCATCCCACCAGGGGGGAGAGTGAGCAAGCAACTGTGTGGTGCTTAGTTGCCGGCTGGAGTTAAACCACAACAACCCCTGATGTTTCTGAGGACTAGAGATGAAGCATTTCCCAGAAGAGACAGACCATATGGTTACACTGACCTACTGTGAACACACTGTGCAATACACTGTGCAATGCCCAATGTTCGTTGGGCATCTGAGAGCAAAACTGGGACTTTTATTTGCATCTTCTTTGTCAGCAGTCCTCCTTTCCTAGCGATTCTGCCTTTTAAATAATTTGGGCTGCTGTTGACTTGTGCCGAGGGAGTAAGAAGGTATGGAGGTGATGCTGATCACTTGAATGTCACTTGAGAAACTGCCAGATCCCACTCTGTATATAGCGTGAGAGGTTGTTGCTGTTCCCAGAGGTGGAGGCTCATTCTGTAGACTCAGCAATCCTTTCTTTTGGTGTGTGTGTGTTCATAGTCTGTAGCTGGCTGAATTGAATGTGTGACTTTGAGGATTGCATTATGGCATTTTTGTAATTGATTGTTTCAAATATGGATAGAACTTCACAAGAAGATACAAGCGGCAGTCGGCAAGTTCAATCTCTGTAGTTGATTGAGGCCCAAATGCCCATAGTGGCTGGAAAATGTTCCCTGCTTCTAAGTTTGTCCCCTCTCTGTAGAGTTTGCCAGTCCTGTAGTCTGCCTATGAAGATTTTGTAGTTTTTCTTAACCTGCTTCAGGCTGCACCAGCTGGGTTTATCTGGCCTGAAATAAATAATGAGCTATCACTTGAGCATTTTTGCCAGTAGGGACAAAACCCTCCAGCTGGTGAATGGAGAAGTTAAGGATACCCGATGTCTGTCCAAGGCCTCCTTGTCTGAGCCAGGAAAGCTGTTGTGCAGCTTAGTCTTCAGTTGTTTCAGAGAGACTACTGGAGCTAAAAGTTGCCTTTGCCTTAGTACTTAGCTTGATTGGGTAATAGAAAAGATAATTCATAGCGGACTCTTCTCACTCATTTTTCCAAGAGCATTTGTGAAATAATGCTTGCAGGCATTGGGTGAGAGCATGAGGCGCTACACACTGCAGCCTGAAAACAGATAAGTATTTTTACCAGCGTACTTGTGTATGCCCCTTCATATTAGGTCCTTGCACACATACACTGCACTTAATAATTGCTGTAAAATAGGCGATTTGTATATTATTGTGCCAAACAGAAAGCTGAGCAGTGGTATTAAGTACTACTGGAGAAACCCTGTTAAGATTTCCTTTCTGGAAAAATCTTGCTTGTTTGTTGACCTGAGGTTATTATGTCTCTTGAGCAAAAATTTAAGTATTGAACCTGTATAGTCCATTAAGCATGCTGTGATCTTTTAGGTCCTTCATGATGTTATGGATTATTCCAAGAATTACTTTCTATGAAAGATTTGCTCATTCTTTGATGTGGAATCTGCTGGAATAATTCAGGCTGAAAAATCTGTATTAGCATAATATTTTTTTTTTCCTAGAGTAGTCCATGAACAAGCTCACGTCTTACATTTCAAGATCAATGCATAAATAACACATTACACTGTTGGGCCAGCAAGTCTCTTCAGTTTGCAAAATACTAAAATTTTGCTTTAAGCTGTTCCTAAATTCTCTGTGAAAATCAGGCAAGTCCAAGCTAAAAGGATGCCATCTCATTTGGCCAAGTCAGGTTATTTTAATGAAAGAAGTCCTTTTGCTGAGCCAGTGTTAGAATTACGGATGACTTCATGCAAAACAAAGGCTGCCTGTGGTTTGGTAATTGTTTCTTTTAGCAACGATGTATGCCTTGGTCCTTTATCCTCATTTTACTGCTCTTCGCTTTCTTCCTGCAAGCTTTCTGTTTATCCAATAGTCCAGCTCATTGCTGCATCCATTTTCTTTTTTTCTGCCTGTACTGCACTTTAGTTGGAAACAACTCTTGTGTTAACTGCTGATAGGAAAAAAAAAAAAGGTACAAGGGAGGAGGTTTGTAGGACATTGGTTGTGGTGTTTATGGAATTTTTAAAGATTTCTAAGTAATTGATGATACATCAGCCATCAATCCAAATCCATATCCAGAGAGACACTTTAAAACCTTAGTGCTTATCAGAGCTCAAAATATCCACCTGTCCTCCATTCTACCCTGCAATTACAGATTGAGGGTAAGATAGACTCTTATAATTATTTGCATCTCAAAACCCTGCCTGCTAACAACTATCTCACTGTTGATGTTTGCTGGTCCTTTGTACTAGGTGTTCTCGTCAATTTGATAGCGCAAAGTTCAGAACGCACAGAAAAATGTATGAACCAAAAGCTGACATCTATAGTGGAACACACAGTGTGGTTTAAGAAAAACAAATATAAAAATTAGCTGTCTCTAGACCTGAAAGAAATAGAATACACATGTGTTCCCTAAAGGGGCATGATATCTTTGTTGTTCCAGAACTCATGCATTAACATTTGCTTTTTGCAAACATGTGGATCTTTTTTCATTATTTTTGTTGAAACTCTGATTACAGTTTTTTATTTATTGCTATCCAGTGCTCCAGTGACGAAGGTATAAGACCTAGACAGAAGAGGAAGTTAAATGATAGTCTAGATCAAGTCATGGCTAACTGTAATTCAGTTTATAAATTGCAAATATTAAGCTTTCTGGCTCAGGCATAAGAATTAAATTAGATTTAATAATAACATATGATTTTAAGTAAACATATGTTTCACCTTCAAAGTGTGTAAACCATTTCAGGTAATAGACTTCTGGTGATGCAGCCAAAGAATTTTTTCCTTATCATAAGCAGAAATGAGGGCGCCTATGCGAATGAGAAGCCAAAGCCACAAAGTGAGGAAATTTCAGGTCCAGGCTAAGAACTGTGGAAGTCCAGCTTCACCTACTTGTACGTAATACTAGTTCAAAAGTCTACATTCGTGAAGGCCCTGTAATATGTCTAAATGTATGAACAGTCTTTTTAACTTTGGC
Organism: Dromas ardeola; assembly: GCA_013398915.1. NCBI lineage: Eukaryota > Metazoa > Chordata > Aves > Charadriiformes > Dromadidae > Dromas > Dromas ardeola. The sequence goes on along the minus strand of VYZM01002523.1, from coordinate 384,046 downwards.
ACTATTCATGGTGTTGGGTTTAAAATTGTGCTTGTGCTCAGGTTCTTTCCTAGATTAAAGTTAGAAAGACATCATTCAGTGCATTTCATATTTCAGCATGGAGTGACAGTCTTTGTTAATACACTAGCATTTTAGCTAGCATCTCAGTTTTTCACCCTATGAGGAAGCTTTGAGAACCAAAATGAGCTGCTTTTTTTCCCTTTTATAGGTAGAAACATTTTAGATAAAGATATAAGAAGCAGAAATTGTATTTTTGCAGTGATACATTTATACTTTTTGTTTCTTTAATGGGAATACTGAGGGGGAAAAAACTATATGTGCTTTATAAGTGAATCTGAGAGATAACGTTGCTTTGATTTCCAGAAAAGCTGCGATGCTGAGTTTCTAGCTGTAGCGTTTTTCTGCATCTGCTGCTCTTCCCAGAGATGGCTCCCAGCCGAACCTCTCCCCATACTAGAGCCCACCTCCTGCCTAACATGCCATAGGTCACACTTACATTTTCTCATCTCTGCTCATCCTTCCCCCATGCTCACAGCAGGGACTCTGTTTAAGTGAGAAAATACTGTTGTCTGCAGTTATTTGCAAGTGAAAAATTCCCTTGATTATTTTTTTGTGATTTCAGTTTTAGTAATGTGGTTGTTGCTGCTAAAGATGTGTGTTAAAGCATAAATGTGGACAAAAAGTTACCCTTACAGGTCTGGGATTTTCAAAAAAGCTACTGCAAGGCAGGCTATTAAATACTCCTGAGAATAAATACACCTGAGAATAAATTAAAAATGTTTCCTGAAAATTCTGGCCTTGATTATCAGTGTACTGAGAAAGTGTCTTTTCCATAATTTTTTACATGTTTGAGAATAGCCAATATCTTACTCATCATACTCATCCACCAGACAGGTGTCAATCAAATATTTGCATAAGCACAGATCACTCAAGGTTGCTTGGTGTTTTAAAGGGAAGCCATTTTTAGCTTTTGCCTTTGAAAGAGCAGGTCAAGCACTCTATCCAGCATTAATGATTTTTCTCAATTCATCACTCGATTGACTCAGTAACTTGACTATTATTAACCCAGACCATTAAATGCTTTTAACCCTTTTCCATGGAATGAAGGGACCCCTCAAGTAGGAACAACTTCAATGAATGTATTAATTTCATGCAGTTGCCATTTGCCCTACAGTCTTGGATTGCTTTAGTGATATCTTCTATAAAGACAATTCAAAAAGCAAAGAAGCTTTTTTTTTTAAATTTATTTTGCTGCACTGAAGATTTTTGTTAAGACATGAAGCATTATGTGTTGGAGGTGTCAGTAGAAACTGTAATAGCAGAAGCTTTTATGTTCCATGCAGGTGTGAAAGTTGCAGGCATTTAAGACAGGTAATAAAGCATCAATGGGTTGGGAGGGAACTAGTATAATGCAGAAAAAACAAATGGCAGTGAAGAAAACTTTTGTTCTGCTGAGAAATTACAGGAACACAAGGAATCCTGTAGGCAAACAGATCGTGTTTGTCTTACTACATAGCACTGATATTTATTCATGTATTCTCACTATGACCAGAAGTGAGGGCTGTTTTAGAAGTTAGTACAAATAATAATTTAACTCCTGCTCCTCCAACCATGTTAAAATTAAGTATACGAGAGAACTGTGAAGTGATTAAGTACCAACAGACGAGATTAACCAGGAGGGCTTCTTCCTGTCCCCTTGGGAATGGCCACTGCTGTAGAAAAGGCACTGAGTTCTCCAAACTTGAAGACGACCTGTGAGATACTTGTTCCTCAAACTGTGTGAGCATAATTTGGCTTTGGAAGGAAGCCAGTCATCCTGTTTGGTTAGGGTTTTGTTATTGCTATGCAATGCTTTTGGGGAAAAATTTTTGCAAGGCTTCAGGTAGCTTCCAAGTTGTTGCTGGTCTTTGATAACAACGAATGCCAAGAGAGCAAAATTCAACATAAACTTTCTGTGATGTGTTTTTACCAATCAGCCAGACCTGCGTCTGATGTGAACTGGGTCATATTCCATGCAGATCAGTGGGTGCTTCCTAATGATACGCAAGCAGTTCCTATTCTAAGATACTACTGCCTATCACTAACCACTCACTTGTATTTCTTTCTCCCAGACCTGTCCCCACCCATTCCTCTCCCATGCCATTAGCTTTTTACTGTAATAGTATCTCAGAATTTGGATCTTCTTGACCAGAATTTTATCAGGTAGCACCTTCTCTTACTTGCTTTCAGGGAGGGGACAGGACAGGGAAGTAGCGGATTTCTTTTTTTTTTTTTTTAACTGCTTCTTTTTATTCAAAGTAATCATACTGTGCACGATCATCTGACTACAGATCTTGATTAAATTCTTTTTGGTAACAACAATATGATTATAACTAACTGCTTGTGGTCAAAAAATGAATGAAAAGCCACATTATGGATAATCTGTTTCTTTATAAAAACTTAATAATGGCCTAAAAAAGATTAGATAATGACACAGAAGGTTTTTATTATGCAAAATGAAATCAGTGTTCTCAGAAATGTAGATGTTTAATGACACTAGAAGAACCCCTGTTAAAGGCAAGGCCTTGTGTGTGTGATACTGTCTTTCTGACTTTCACTGTATTTTGTACTTTTGGCATAAAGGAGCTTGATACTTTAAATAGTTTTTATATAGCTAACGAAATGGATTTTTTGGCTGATCTCTGTTGCTCATAGTTTTTAATGATTATGCTAGCCTATCACAAACTAATTTGTATATTTGGCACATTAGGATATGAAGACAGTCTGATTCATGACGAAAATGGTAATTTTTACCTTGCAAGTGAAACTTTTAAACCCTGTGTGAAATCAGTTGGTGCTGTACAGGCGTATTTGAAAGAAATTTTTTTGTGCATATTCAAAATCAGAGCATTACTACCATTGATTTATAAATGTGTGTATTCTTTATAAAAAAAGGTGCAGACAAAAGCCCTGCAGATGAGGGTTGACGAAAGAATTTTGCAGTGGTTTTAAAGCACGATCTTACTTCAGTGTGATCAGAGAGGAGTATTGGCATATCTGCTAAAACACAACCTTTGCCATGCTCTCAGGGAGTTCATCAGATACTTCTCTTTGTGCTTGACCACTTTTGGGGAATCTCTTCCCATTTTGCTTGCTCGTGGTAGAATACATAAGATAACTTGTATGCTTGAGCAACATGCACTAAATAAGACTGACAGGCCCATATGTTGCTGAAATGGAGTTTAAGTTATTTATCACTCAGAGATGCAAGGAAAGCAAAAGCAGTAGGAAAATATTATCAACAGATTTTGTGGTTTGTGGTTTTGGGTTTTTTTTTGTGGTTTTTGTTTTGTTTTGTTTAGGGATTTTTTTAAATTTTGTTTTTAATGCGATGCTTCCAAAGTTGCTTTCAGAATGCTAGTGTAACAAGGCAGTCTTTTCATATTAATAGTTTCTGAGACAGGAGAGCTCATCATTACAGAGGGCCATGGATAATTCTTTTGAATCAGAGGTCCTGTTGTAAAACTGTTGAAATAAGAGCCTACAAATTTGATTGGAGACTCCTTATTCCTGGCCAACAGAATGCTGAACTCTAAGCATTTAGAATACCCCAATAACTTTTTAGCTGAATGTAATATTTGTTAATTTTTTCGCATAATCTTATGATAGATACTTAATACTTACTGAGAAACTACTGCAATTCCTGTTAACCACTTTGTTAATCCTACTGATTTGGTAGAAAATCATACACAGCTTTGGATCTCAGGATTTCAAGTTTACTCTTTTATATTATATTGCAGTTTTACTAGGATGCATTCATATGGCCCCAACAAGATACATCTTTCACGTGTTTTAACAAGAAATGTAGAAGACAACTGTCTTTACTTCACACAGAAGGAAGTTTGCTGGATAATGTCATTTAAAATAGTGTACAAAACAGATTAGAAAGTGGTTATGATTGTGGGAATTTCCATGTAAAACTTCAGTTTTTCAGCAAAAAGCTGCAGAATTGTGGCTTAAAGTTTTTGGATTATGAAATGTATCTAAAAACTCCAGGGAAGTTGGAGTGACCATGTGAACAACAGAATCTCAAGTCCATGTGAACTGGATGCAAAACAATCACTTTATCGAAAACTCCGATACTGATGTCTGCCTTTAAGCTGAGGGAGTGACAGATGACCTAAGTGGTCCATCATATTTTGTAGGTAATAGCTAACTAGGTATAAGGAACTAATGAGATGTATTGAGAACTATGAGAGAGAATGAGATTGTGTTCTTGTAATGCAGAACTATAGGACGCAGAGTTTGGCTTTTTCTCTGCTCTGCAGGGGACTGCATTACTGCATTCTGCTATTGATGTTTCAGATTCTCCACAAGGTCAATACTTCCTTTTTAATCCATTTCCCATGTCTCTTTTCTTTTTTTTTTTTTCCCTTCCTGATTCTGGCTTTTCATTCCAGTCCTGTTTTTGCTCATCCACCCCCATTTTTATCCCAAGCTTTCTTATACAGCTAGCACTATTTCCATTCCTCTCCTTTGCTTAATTATTCTTGCTCATTCCTGGGTTTTCAGCTTTTTTCTTTCTCTTTCTGGCTCTAGTTTGTGTCATAGCGCTCTGTCTTTCCAGGTCCCACATGTGGCATCCTTGCTCAGCACCTTTCTCCACACTTGAGTGCTGGTCTCATCCTTCCTCCTTTAGACTTTGATTTCTCTCAAGTAGCTTTCACTCTTGTGCTGCCTGAATTCAGCCAACTGGGCATTGAAAACA
>VYZM01002523.1:287221-367563 GCA_013398915.1 Dromas ardeola | reverse complement strand
TTTTTTTTTAATTTTTCTTTTTCAGTGTTAGATGGATTTAAGTTCATATTTTTAAGATACTGGCTACAGCGTATCTGTCTTTCACCATTGTTTTAAGTAGTCCAGTTCTGGACAGATTTACAAGGTGGGCACATTAATCCTGCCTTCTTAAACACAGACATTAATTCATTGACTAATCAGAAGCTTTCACGTTAGGCACGCTGATCTACAAGTGCCGGGTTGCTCTGTATAGAAAGCCGTGACTGGCTCCAAGGCACCTGGGGACTGGTTGGAGAGCAGGAGGGGATACAACTGTAATGTTTCCAAACCTGAGTACGTAGGTGTGCGTGGTGCTGAGCTCTGCAGGTTTCCCCAGCTCAGAGCTCTGCACGATGCTTTGTTGCACGACATGCAGAAATTCTCCTGTTGCAATAAGCAAAGGGACAGAAGTGTGTTTTAAAACTTCAAGTCATGTCATTTACTTTTGGGGAAAGGAAGAAAACCCTAAACATACATATAATAGTCATGGATATCTTTAATTTTTGCCCACCGTGTTGCAGATGGAAGGTATTTATTTCTGTGTCCTGGTTGGAACCGCTCCATTAGCAACTAAATAATTTGCTTTTTATGTGTTTACTCGTCAGAATGCTGCTGTGCTCTTTAAGCTGTCACTAACTGGAACAGGCTAACAATGTAATTGTAGTGGGCTGATGGAATATAAAGTGAGAAAAGTTTTACTAGAATAAAGTGCTCTTATCCATCTCTCTGGTCTTTGAACGTGCGATAAATGTATTGTGTGAAAGTGTTACATTAAGGAGGATAAATAATATTTCAAGAAAAATCTCTCACTTCTGATTATTGAAGTGACTTGTGATACCTGCATTGATCTCTATCCCAGAAGCATAACAGATATTTTCTGCTGGATTTCTTACAAAATCAATGCTAACAAATTTCAGAGAAGGAGTTCAAATCAGATGGGAAATTTTTGTATGCCGTGACTTGCCTTTTGTTTTCTAGTTATTGTTATTTACACCAGTCTTGGAAAGATTAAAAAATGTGTGGCTGGTGTCACAGATAGCCTTCTCTCTCTATTACAAGCCATACGCTATTTTTTTTTAATAAGCTCTTCTTTTCTCTCCATTGTTTAAGGACAGTGAATCTCTTCACACACATTTAGCAATGAGGGTTGAAAGCTTTTGGTAAACATCATGAGGGGGAGTGAACTTCTCAATGACGCTTTACGGTTAGATGGGATGTTTTCCCCATGAGGTGAGCAAGTTTCGTTCTATCCTGGTTATACTTCTTTCTGAAATGCCATTTTTTGAATGGGAAAGCTTCACGCGATATCCAGGATGATAAAGAACTGAAAGACGCATTAAAATGTTTTTAAAATACACCAGCACCCTTCCTTGCCACAGAAGCTTTGCTCAGTGGCCCTTCTGAAAATCTTGTTCTTTAATTTGATGGAAGCCACCTGTATGCTGCAGAGCGAGAAGAAACTGGTGCTGCCAGGACATAAGCTAACCTTTCTACAAGTTACTCAAGAGGGCACTGACGGTGAACAGTTGTGGAAACTGGAACATTAGGTTGTATTCTAAAATCACATGTTCCTTGCACACAGTTGTTATTGGCAGAAGAAAACGCAAATGTGTGCCTGTACATGTTTGGACCTATACAGGTTTTGACCTCCTTGATGAGCAAAATGCAGAAGCTTGCCTCTCAGATCACAGCTGTTGAAGCTTCTTGAATTACACTAGTCTACTGCTACAACAGCTTTAAGCACGTACAAACTTTTTTTTGTGACACATTTAAAAATTAAGGTCTCAAGTATGCTGTCATCTGGAAGATATACTGATTCTCCACAGTCATATCCAGGTAAATACAAATATAATCTTCCCCTTTTTGTAATCACAGAAATCTTGGTATTCCTGGCTGCATGCTCTGACATGGCAGAAGTAGCTAAATCTTTCCTTCCTGGACAAGAGAAGAGAGGTAAAGAAAGGCATGAAAATAAGGGAAGCTGCTTCATAATGAGAAGGACTTGATTTTTCTCAACTAAAGGTAGTGAAGTGGTGTCAGAGCAGGCAATGATGCCCCAGCTGAAACTGAAGAGAAAAATTCAGAGAACTGTGGGAAAGATAAAAGCATAGAAAGATACACCAGCCATGAACTGAACTCTTCTGAAGAGAAGGTGTGATTATTTCAGCCTCCAAAATGGTTCCTTAGAAAGACAGAAAAAGATGTTCATAAAATTCAAATAGATATTAGAACACATAAATATCTCCAGTTTTGCAGAAAGAAAAAAAAAAACATAGAAGAAAAATAAAATCTTTCAATACCTTCAAAATGTTCTGAGAGATAGCAGCCATTTAAATGCTTTTACTCCGTTCAAAGATGCTTTCAAGGTGATAAACTTCTTGTATGCCCTTAGAAGAGTTTAAGTCATTCCTGAAATATACTTCCAAGAAATAATTTTTCTTCCCTGTTTCATAATTTGAGGGGGAAAAATCCCTCCAAATTTCTTGAAGTTTGATTTGGCTCATTTCAGAGTGGAGTAAGGAATTCTTGCCTATCCTTTTTTAGTCCCCTCAGATGGTAAAAATTTTCTTGGTATTGAAAATCCACTTTCCTTAGTTTTAATTTTCTTTTTAGCACCATTTCACTGTCTCAAAGTATTCAGAATACTTCTGTCTGTTCCAGGAACTTTGGTTATTGAAAACCTTTGTGGGGAAAAAATCACTTTCATTGTTTTCTTCCTACTTCTGTTCCCCACGTGTTTGATGAGTCATATTATGTGTCTTGGACTTATTTTTCATCCTAGTACTTGATATTCTGTCATTCATTTTTGTTACACATTCTTTGTACAATGAAAATTAAGACCTATATAGGTAAAAACATCACTCAACTTTTCAAATAGGTTTGCATTGTGCTTCTTCCTCTTAGTGTTTTATTTAACCTTCTGGTATTTTTTCAGTTGTCTGCCCTCAGAATCATATTTTTAACCTTGAGCTCATCTTAAGTGCTGTTGGAATTGCAAATTCATTCATATTTCAAACTCCTGTTCAGGACTAGGTCTCTAGGGCTATGAAATTTTGTTAAATGTCAGAGCTCCAGTTTATGTTGTATTGTATTTAATTAGGATTCCAACTAACATGCTTTCTTGAGGCTTGTATGATAGCAAGAAAAAAAAATCTTTAACCCTAAAACTTTGGTGGTATTAATCTCCAGAGTATCAGTCTTCTGCACTATTTGAATTGCATGTATGTACCAAACTTTAGAAATTTCTTTAGCAATGAACATTAATTAGGTATTAGCTGAGCCATAACATTACTGTCAACTTAATGTAAGTCTTAGTAGATATATTTTGAAAACTGTTCCATATACTGAATTACTCAGGTTTTTTTTCAACTACTGATTGTAGAGATAAGATACATATTTTTTACATTTAAAGAATGGACATTACCACAGCAGAACACTGTGATTAATTTAAAACTGAAATTCAAATTATAGTTGACTTTCTAGTTCTTGGTGTTCAACATTCACAAAAAGCAAAAATGAAGCTTGTCGCCTTAATTAAGTGGGGGGAAAAGAAAAAAAAGCCATGAAATTTCAGCTTTCAAAGGTGTTCATGTGTGGAAGAATACTGTTTAAGTGAAGTTTAAAACAGAGCCCTAATGAAAATAGTTTTTATGGTTACTGAAGAGCTTTTTTCTTTCATTCTCACTCAAAAATGTATTTTTGGAGCATGACTTTCCTGTCATTTATACCAGATGCCTCAGTACTCATTTGCACTGATTTCTGATGCTATACAAATGGAGTCCGGGTAAAAATGTAAGGGGGACTCAGTCAGTGCGGGGCAGCAAGGCAGAAGAGGTACAGCGCTGATTTATCTCCTTGTAGGAAGTGTCCCTCTCCAAAAAGGTGTATCTTGTGTAGCTTACAAGTATTAGGAAGTTTGTTTTGCCATTTCTTAATCTTTGCTTTTGTTGTGTAAACTGACCCATGCATCGTACTACTCTGTAAAGTATTTGTTAGTTGACAGAAGAAAAAGAAGACAGTATATGTATATATACCATTTGTATGAATCAACCTCCACAATAAACAGAATTTAGGGATGTAATGCAAATTTTCTGTTACAGGATTGTTTTTCATTTCAACTTGTAACTTAAAATGAATTATCTAAATTCTTACCTAAACATCTGATTTCTGTGGGTGGTGAGAACATAGTGGTCTGCCTCTGAAGTAGATTTTTGTAATTTAGAATATACTGTTGGCATAGTGAGTTCCCCACGTCAAAACTTCAGCTAGAGAAATACATCTTGTCTTTCTTTTCAGGAAGCTTTTTAATTAAGAGCAGCTTTGGAATTATCTGTCATTGCTGTGATGAGGTGTTATGGTAGCTTGGAGGAACTCCTATCATTGATGCTTTGAATCCTCTTCATTTAGCATACCTCAGTATTCAGTTTCTGTTCCACCCTACCCTAAGAATCAAAGCTTTTTTTTCTTTTTTTTTTTTTTTTGTTGTTAATAGGAAAAGTGGCAAGTTCAAGATTCAAAGTTAGATTGTACACTGTTTCAGGAATTTTCTTGGGATTTTTTTGTGATTGTTCTTCAGCATACCCTGTTCCTTCAAATAGGAGTGCTGGAGAAAAAATATCAACATTTAAATGGATAAAAAAAGCTAGAGATCGAAAAGAGCATTTATAGTAGTAGTTTCAGACTGAGCTTCCTTTGACGTGAATGGTACTGTTGCAACTACCCACTGCTCCTCTGCCACTTAGGTTAAAGCCAGCAAGAAAAGGGTAAGCAGGTGGTGAAGGGCATTGTGTTTACTTTCAGATGATCTAAATTCAATTCATGATAAAATCAGAAACATGGCATTTTTCTCTCTCATAAGGAGATTCTAAAGTAGATCATTCTAGATCCTAGAGGTACTCAGGTGCTAGAGTGTGAGGTTGCCATAAATGTATCTTCTGTAGCCTCTGTTTAATCCTTTTATTTTCTCCTCAGTCCTCTACGCTTTGAGAAATGCTCCTCTTGAACTTTATAATAGGATATTTTCTCTCCTGAGCAAATTCATTCTGATGAAAAGAACTATTTGTCATCAGATTTAGAACCCATTGAAACTGGGCAGTTGAGATCTCAGAGCCCTTCTGAAAGGATCTTTGCGAATTTGTCCAATTGCATTACTGCACTGAATAACGCAGTCAGGATCTTAAAGGATATTTTGGTTGGTTTGTTTGTTTACAGCAATTAGAATTAGAAGCTTACCTTTTATTTTTGAAAATTAAACGTGAGAGGGAAGAATGCAGGTGTACCTGCTTTATCTTAGCTAGTTCCGTGCCTTTATTCAGAAGACAATGTAAAGCTATTTTTGGTAAGGACTGCCTTTATAATTTTAAAGTATATTCTTTGCCACTAAACATCTTAAAGGTCATTCTGTCTCTAAAATTAATAATTCTGCCTTTTGTGATACTCTTGTTACTGACTATGCATGACTTCTGGTATCGTCTCTTGTTTTTCGTCACAGAATCAAGGGAAGAAAAAGCCATCTAGTGCTGATATTTAGTATAGTTGAATATTATCAAACATAATTTTTGGTTTTCCTTTGCTTAGGAAATTTTTTTCCCATTGAATCCACCAAATCTGTTTAGTTCAGGTCAATAGACTGTACTGTCTCTATGACTTAGAAAGGAAACGGGTTCTGTGCTTTGTTTAAGGCATGGTGTCACCTCAAGTTGTTGTTGTGTGGCACAGGATTACATTATTACTAGAAATCTATAGTGTGCTGTCTGCTGGAAAGCCTCTTCTGGTGTTTGGTGGTGGAAAAAAAAAAAATAAAGTCAGTCAACAGGTCTACAAATGTGGATTATTTTTTTTCTTTAGAATATAATGAAAGTTTCCAAACATTCGTTCCTCAATTTAGGTTTCAAGGTTGAGGTTTACCAAATGAACTTCAGAGGTCCAATGCCTAACTTCCATTGAATTTCAACAGATACGCCAAGCTGCACTGAAAATCTCAGCAGCAGTTAAATTTGGACACATACTTTGAGAAGAAAATTTTACAAGTGGTGGGAATATGCAGCTAAATATTGAGGACCTCAAGAAATCATTTGTTAATGTCAAATTGGTTTAATAGCTGTAAAAGTGTTTTAGGAGGCCAAACAATATTTAGTAAAGTTTGTTATGTGGCTGAAATGAAAGAATACTGATTTTGAGTTGCTGGCTATATTTTTCCTCATTGCAGAGTCCTAAAAGGATTTGGAAAAATCTTAGAAATACGCATTTCAGTAACTGTTTTCCTGTCCAGTTTAGTGTCAGTTCTGGCTGACTGGGATGGCTGAACAAATGATAATGCTAGAAATCTGTTTGTCTTTTATCTTAATTCTGACTTTTATTAATGACCAAAATAATCTATGATTGTTGATTCCATTGATAATCTGTATGCCCCAATAACATATACCAAAATAGCTGGGTTTGTGCTGCTAAGATTTATGGGCATTCTGGTGGTTCTAATGAAAAATTACAAATGCCCATGAAAAAAGTCAGCTTTGCCTAGTTGCTTATATAGAAATAATCTTCCTAGCAGCCATAGGCGGTTCACCAGGCGTGAAATTGTGATAAAGGGTAAAGCAAAAAAAGAATTATTATGGCATTTGTCAGTAATGTGTCTGATCTTGAGAGGCTGTGCAGATGGATATGCAGATGTGTGAAGACAGAAGATTATCTTTCCATCATCTGGATTAATCTCCAGAGTAGCTAGTAATTTCTGACAGGGGTTAGAAGCTGCCCCAAGCCTGTGCCTTGTATGCCTTCGCTGACAGCAGAATAAAGTGACTAGCCACTTCTTTGATGTGCTGCATGCGCAATGAGATCTGTGTTAGTCTCCATTCAGAATTAGAAAAGATGAGTAAATATATTTTTCTCAAACATTTCTCACTGAACTGGATATTTCTGTCCATGATATACTGTTCAGAAAGTGTCTGGTTTAGTCAACGATTCCCACTGAAACTCCCCGAGTTTAGTTAACTAGATGTGTTGTAGTGTTTTTTCATGAAGACAAAGTAGTTAAATATTTGCCATGGTGTTTAAAGTACCTTGCTTTAGGGATCTTTTTGTACAAATCATTTTTGTTGAAACCCCCAAACAGATTATTTTCATGCTGCTGTATATAGTACATATTTATGAATCATACAGAAATTAATATTGCGCTCTCTAGATACGCTGAGGGGAAAAACAATTCTTATACCAGCAGTCAAATGAATGATCTACTCTTAGTTACCGTTTTAGTGAAATTGCAGAAAGCAGTGTTTCATATTATAGTTGCTCTAGGCTTCTCATCCATCCCCTTTCATGGATTGTTTTTCACAATCTAATCAGCAGTCAAAAGTAGTAGTGATCACAAAATATATTATGAAGATACCTCACAATAACTAACACTGTGCTTTCCATCTCTATGGAACAGTGATTGGGAATTGAGGCACTGTTCAGAGGGGAACGGTGCAAGAGAGGGCAAATAAATTCACCTCTATGTTTCACTCGCTTTTTATAACTTGCTTGATAATACTGTTAATTCCTCAGAACAAACAGAGTCTTCTAACCATGACATATGGAAGCATATTTTATACAGTATCAAGTATCATGCAGGTCTGATCTCTGAGGCATTTATTGCTAGGAAAAGATAGTTATGCTATTTCTTGATTTTTTGTTTTCTTTTTGTTGTTTTTAAAGATAAGCAAGTTTCAGTATGGTAATATTTTTGAAATTCACTATGGGCTAGTAGAAAGTGAAGTAATTTTACTAACAGTAGTAGGTTTAGAAACCATTCTGTTAGATACTGTGTGATTATTTGAGGCAGATAGCACCATACAAGGACATTTAAAAGTATTTGCCCAAAGCTGGGTACCAATAATGAAATGTAATATCTGTAAGGAAATTAAAAACAATGGTTTCCTTCTGCGTGTGGCTAAATCTATATAAAGAAAGTGCTGTGGCTAAACCTGTTTATTAGGGATAATACAGCTGCACTGAAGAGTGCGGCTTTTTTGTTTTGAGTGAGGAACACAATTTTGATGAGTGTTTCCAAAATGTCCTCTTTGGAAAAGTCCCATTCCCTGATTAAGCCACTATGGTTCTATCGAGTGCAAATACTATTAAGACCTAATGTGGAAAAAATCAGGGTGTTACATGGAGCAAAATCTATTGAAAGCAGGAATTGAATTATCCAAGGCAAAATGGTGTCTGGTAAGTGAAAAATTGGAGAAAAACATTAGGCATCCAATTTACGATATACATTTAAAACACTTGGCCAAATATTGTGATGTCATTTTTAGAAATGCACAAAATCCAATGTGGAACATTTTAAAGACATCTTAAACATCCTCCTCCTCCCCCCACCAACATCTTGAATGTCTGGTCATATTTAAATTTTATCAGGATGGGCATGAAAAATCACTACTCTCTTTAGAAAATCTTGTCCCTGGCTTATAGTTATCTTTGGTTTATATATTAGGTATATAGCTGTGACTTATATAAAGTCAATAATTTATATGGAATGGATCCTCATCCTTACTCCACTGAAGCACTGAATGTAGCCTGTTAAGCTGAGATGAATGACTGCTGACATCACCTACATTCCTGTGTAGAGAGAAGGTTTTTGTCACCATCTGTTGTTGTATGAATCATGTTTTCCTTATGATTTTATGGAGGAATAAAAATAACAGGAAAGAGATAATGAGAAAAAAAAGGAAAAACTGTTGGATATTATTGTCTGCTAAGAGGATTCATCTTGTTAGGAATGGAATACTGCTTGCCTTCACTTCTTTTACTAGGACTTTTGTACAGCTAGCTAATTTGCACCAGCTTGGGAAAAAGTGAGAGTAGTGGTTATCCTACTACAGAAGCACAGAACAGTTGAGGTTGGAAGGAACCTTTAGAGGTCATCTGGTCGAACCCCCTGCTTAAGCAGGGCCGTGTAGAGCCAGTTGCCCAGGACCATGTCCATATGGCTTTCGAGTATCTCCAAGGAGGGGAGACCCCACCACCTTTCAGGGCAACCTGTGCCAGTGCTCAGTCACCTTCAAAGTGAAAAAACGTTCCCTGGTGTTCAGATGGCACCTCCTGTGTTTCGGTTTGTGCCTGTTGCCTCTGTTCCTGTCACTGGGCACCACTGAAAAGAGCCTGGCTCTGCCCTCTTTGCACCCTCCCTTCAGGTATTTGTACACATGGATGAGATCCCCCTCAGCTGTCTCTTCTCCAGGCTGAACTCAGGCTGAACCCAGCTATCTCAACCTTTCCTCATAGGAGAGATGCTCCAGTTTTCTAGTCATCCTCGTGGGCCTTTACTGGACTCTACTGGGGAGCCTAGAACTGGACCCAGTACTGCAGGTGTAACCTCACCAGTGCTGAGCAGAAGGGAAGGATCATCCCCCTTGACCAGCAATACTTTTTCCCTAATGCAACCCAGGATACCATTAGCCGTATTTGCCACAAGGTCACATTGCTGACTTATGGTCAACTTGGTGTCCACCAGGAGCCCAGGTCCCTTTCTGCACATCTGCTTCCCAGCTGCGTGTCCCTCAACCTATTTTGGTTGTTATATGAGGTTGTTTCTCTCCAGGTGCAGGACTTTGCACTTCCCTGTGTTGAATTTCATGAGATTCTTGTCAGCCCATTTCACCAGTCGGTTGAAGTCACTCTGGATGGCAGCACAACCCTCAAGTGTACCAGCACCTCCTCCCAGTTTTGTAACATCAGCAAACTTGCTGAAGTGCACTCTGCCTCATAATCCAGATCATTAATGAAGACGTTGAACAGAATTGGATGCAGTATTGACCCCTGGGGTGCACTGCTATTTCCTAGCCTCCAACTAGACTTTGTGTCAGTGATCACTACTCTTTGGGCCCACTAATTCAACTAGTTTTCAGTCTACCTCACTGTCTGCTCATCCAGCCCATACTTCATCAACTTCTCTATGAAGATCTTATGGGAGACGGTGTTGAAAGTTTTCCTGAAATCAGTATAGATTATCTACTGCTGTCCCTTCATCTACCAAGCCAGACATTTAATCATAAAAGGGTATCAAGCTCGTCAAGCATGACTTCCTCGTGGTGAAGCCATGCTGAGTACTCCTGATGACTTTCTTGTCCTTCATGTGCCTGGAAATGGTTTCCATGATTGGTTATTTCATCACCTTCCCAGGGATCGAGATGAAGCTGGTCGCTCTGTGGGGTCCTCTGTCTTGCCCTTTTTGAAGATGGGAAGCAACACTTGCTTTCCTGCAGTCCTCAAGCACCTATCCCAGTTGCTGTGATCTTTCAAAGATCATTGAGAGTGACCTCGCAATGACATCAGCCAGCATCTTTCTATTCAGGTAGAAAGTTTCCATGGTGTGGAATGCACTCCCAAGCCCCAGTTACTTCTCATTCTTTAAATAGAAATGTCTAGGAAATGGACAGCTTGTGTTCCTTGGTGTTTTGAGCCTGTCTGGGTACATTTCTGAAAATGTTAGGGTTTTGGCTGTGGATAGGGAGGATATTATGATTTTTCAATGTGTACTGTTCATTTAAAAGGAAGGACAAAAACACTGTGAGAAAGTGTGTGTATTACTTACGTGTTTACACACACACACTTCCTTATAAACGTGAATTTTTAGCCATGTTATTTTCAACTGAGGCTACCTGTTGGCCAGCCTGTGTTGTCTCCTTCAAAATCCTGCATGCATGCATGCATGTTTAATTCATTTTTTATTACTTTATATATGTAGGGACCAGTTCTCAGGCATATTTAAGTGCCTAAATAACAGGTCCCAGCCCCTGTGACTTGAGAGAAGAAGCTTCTCTAAAAGTTGCAGAGGTCTTATGCTTGTTTCTGTCATTTGAATTGCCTATGCAGTAAGGAATGGGACTTAAACACGGCATCTTTGTTCAGCAGCTCACTGAGAACGAATTTCCCTTCACTTCTGTCAAGTAAAACTCTTCTTTTTTCAGTGTAACTACTTCATACTTCATGTTTATCCTGTGTGTTCATGTGGTGAGGTGTTTGTGGATTGGGGCTTCTTGTTAAATAAAATGTACCTTACAGTGAATCAAAACCTTAGCAAATTTCAGCCAAACCGCTTTCTAGCAGCAGGGAGGGGGAAGCATTACATGCAAGTAACACCCACAGACCAGTAGTCTTTACAAACTGGCATAATCACAGTTTACTTTCCTGCATAGATTGAGATGATGTCTTTCCTGCCTTGCCTAGAACAGATACGTAGGTGGGCGAATGAAGTAATGTTCTAGAAAGCATTGCCCATAAAATAAATTCTTCATATTACCCGAATGGCAAACTGTTAGCTTATATACAGGTTATTTTTGGTTTTGAATAAATGATGTCAGAAGGAATCAACAGTATTAATCATTAAAGAAAGACAGGTTTTTCGAAGAAAACTAAAGCAAACAACTGCCATTATTATTGCTCATTAACTGTCTTTGGATCTTAGGCAATTATCAGTAGATGAATATGGAATGAGTACTATCAGAATATAGCAGCAATTAAATCCCATTAGGAGAATTCCAGAAGTCATTAACCCAAGTGGGGGGCAGTCTAGCAGCACTGTCTTTCTATTCTGTATCAGGAATTGTTACAAAAGACAGAGTGACCACCATGTGGTAAAATGAGCCCACAGAAGCTACTTAGAGCTAAGAAACCTGAGAAATGCCAAGCTGTTACATTTTCTAGGCAGCGAGGTAGGTACGAAGGAGTGAGCCGCCACTGTGCTCATGTTGACTGAGCTGTACTCCGACATAGCTCCAGCTCGGTGAAGGACCACACTCCTGGGGTCAGACTGGTACCCAGTGCTGGGTGCTCCAATTCCATGCTGATGGCCCTTCACTGTATGTGTTTTTCCTACCAGGTTCCTTGTTTTCACCCAGCCCCCATGGTATCTCCTCCACCTTAGTACTCTCTTCCTCTCTTCTTTTTTAATTTTACTATTCTGCTTTTGAGACTATGTGTTGCTAGGGACTTATCCAATGGTATTTTCATAAAGCTGTCTGTTCACAAGTGCTTTGGGACAGATGTCAAAAGTTGGCAAGGTAGTAAGAGAACCGGTATACTCTGAGCTGTGTAAGATACACTGCGGATCACTTGAAACATCCACCTCTTGCTTTAATCCAGGAAGCTGGCATTCATGGTCTGTGAGTGCCAGGATAGAAAGCAAGGTGTTTGGCATTATACAGTTTTCATTCCTTTCCTTCTCAGCTCAACGGCATCCATTGAGCCTTATATCTCCCTAAAGGGAGAGACAAAGATGGGAAATATTTCTGGATTTAGAAATTTCCATAACCAGCGAAGAATTTATAGAAAATCATTTGCCTGTTTATTTTTCCCATCTCTTTATCAGATGGGTACAGGAGGGTGGCATCAGCTGGACCCACATCATTAATCTTTATACTAGTCTGGAGGAAAAAAATTGCTACATTAATATGCTCAAATCATTTTGATGTTAAGTCATATGTCAGATCGTGAGACGTGATTCCAAATGTTAGTGAAATGACCTTTCCGCTGACAAATGGCACAACCTTCAACTTGTAATGGTTTGGGGGGGGGGCTCTTGTCCAGCTAGTCATTTTTACATATTCGGGAATAGGAAGAAAGTGCATCGTTTTTATCTGGTTTATCTATTACATCATGTAAGCTAGTTAAAGGACGCTGAGGTAATTACTAAAATAGATCTGTAACCCAGATTATGGATTTATTGTAGTGTATTTCTTTCTTATTAATGATGATACTTTCAATACTGATAACAGATACGAGTAACCTTCATATAATGTATTTGGATAACCTACCTTGCATTGAAGTAAAGAGGTTAAAATGCCAGCTTTGAATTGTGACCTGTTCACATCAGGCTCCTCAAAATCAGCAAAATCTACCATTGACATGAATAGTCTTTGGATCAAGCCTAAAAGTAATTGAGATGCATATCTTAATTATTCATAACATTACAGTAGGACCTGAGTTACAAGAAATTGTTGACTTTATTTAAAATAAATCCATAATGATGAATCATGAGGCTTATTTATCTTTAAATTTAGTGTAAATTTATCTTTAATTTTAGTGTAATATGCAGTTCATTTAATACTCTGTATATGAGAACGCGAATATGGGTTTATAGAAGAAATTTCTTGTAAGAAATCAAGAGAGAATGAAAATGAGTTTGGCTGATGTGTTCTATGTATTAAGCCGCCCCTTGTGCCCAGCCCAGCTCTCTCGCCTGTTAAAGATAATATTTTTCCAACTTTCAGTGATGAAAAGAAGAAAGGTCTGCAGCATACAGACTTCAGAAACAGGGAGCGTTTTGGCATACTTATTAACACACTTTGTTTTGCAGATAATGAGAACATTGCAAGCTGTTTGGGTCTTTTGTCTAAAAATTCCCACCAGAGGCTCTTGTAAGTCGCCATGGCTTTCAGTGACTGATTCCTGTGGAGCCTAAGTCTGGTTTAGCTGTTGTTGTCAGCTGTTTCTTGTGCCTGTTGGTGCCGGTTTTGCTATCAGCTGGCACCTCGCCAAAGTTCTGAGAAACCCACTGGCTTTAGGTGTCCTTCCCTTCCCTCCCTTCTTCGTGGTTGCAATTTTGATCAGCTTCTCATCGAAGAGAGCTGTCGTTTTGAAGCACATCGCATGGTGACATAGATTAGCTTGCATTGCTCCATCCTGGCTAGCAGTGAAACGGAACTAATGACTGGCATATGGAAGCAGAATGCACAACCACAGCGGATGAAGTGGATCAGACCTTGCTGTCCTTTGAAATTTTCAACAAGCCAATAATCAGCAGTAATTGAGATCTTTCAATGAATGTTCTAGTGTATGTTACAGACTAGAATAGCAACTTTTTCATTCTTGATAGTTATTAGTCATATCATAAATTTCTTTAAGACTCTTCATTTCTCAATACTTGCAGCTTTTTTCTAAAAGCCAATGCACAGCAAGAGGCAACAGAGATTATGTATGGAGATCAGACAATCACAGCGGCTATCCTTCAAATCAAAAGAAAAGAGAGGAAAATTGCTTGGGCAGGCTTAAAAAACAAATGGAAAATGGTGCTGTCTCAGCAGAAGACCTGTTCTGTTTTGTTTCCTTAATCTGACTCAGTTTAAAGCACAGTCTTGTAGGCCCATAAGGAAGAAACTGAGGGTGGCGGCTGGGGAATAGGAAGAGCTTTCCCTGTGTGCCATCCGTGTCACACCATGTAGATGGATAGCAATATTTTGAATCTTGGAGTGTCTTCCATCTGGAGGATCATGAAAGGGTTGCAGTTCACTAATGAGGAAAGCCCCAGTTTTGAGGTGGAAACTGCCCTATGTTTAGTATAAATAGCTGAGAAACAACCTTTCCTAGAATAATAGCTGGGAACCCACAGCCTATTTATAAATATGTTAGATTTGGTTTAGAATCCTGAGTGTGGATATTCATGAGTCTGTGTTACCAAGACTCAGCTGAACCACTTCTGTCTGGCTTTTAGGCTTAGATGTTTTTGCAACCTGTATCACTTGAAGACGCTCATCTGGAACAGATCTCTGATCTCTTGAAGGTTACAATAAGTGGTAATTTGGTGAAATACAGGTTTTTTGGTGCCCAGTGAGTGCTCTGATCAGGGTGCTGCACAGTCCTGCACAGTTTCCTTCTGTTTCTGGCACAGTGAATCTTAAATTCTTTTCTGTAGAGTGGAATACCTTCAATGTAAACAATATAAAAAGGTGGACTTGTGCGGTGAAAAAAAAAAAGAGTAGAGCAATAGCATTATTGCTGCTGACAGACTGTTCCCAAAGATAGTATTTTTTTCTTAGATTTTTAAGGAGATGAGGGAGTATGAGCATTTTGGAATACACTGGAGAATATGAGAGGGTATGTCTCCTTGCAGCCTGAAGGATTTAAGGATTCTTAAGCGTTACAAGGAGATGAAATATAAGATGATTGTTAGTCTACAGCATTTCTTATTGGCCAGGCAATTGCCCACTCAGCACGTGCAGGCCAGGGACATGAAATCCAGGTGTCTCACAGGGAGTGTAGGTTCCACCACATGGACTAGCTCAAAAGCAGATAATGTGTCAGTCAGCAGTTAGCATCTAAGTCCTTTTCAGTTTAGCTCCAAAGTTATATAAACCCCCAAATGTGGTTTTTTTTTCCTGTTTCCAGTATCTGAAGTAGTGCTCTGCATTCTGATACCGTGAATCAGTGGACAGTGAATAAAACATCAGCCTAATGAAATCACTTGATTTCCAGAGAATTTTCAGAAGCAGATTTCATGCATGGTGTAGGTAACCAAGTGTATTCTTCTCTGAGAATGTGCGCTATTGAACTCCGTAGTCACAGAAAGATAAAGTGGTACTTTTGAATGTTGCTTCTATCACTTTGATCTCAATGCGAGGTCTAGCTCAGTCTCAGATCTGTATTTTGCTTCTGCGCTCATTTCGCTCTCTGCTTGTGAAGTACTGTTTGTTTTATATAGTAATTGTCTCCACTAACAATGATACAATTTTAGAAATGCCCTTTGTTTTTTTGTGTTTAAAAAAAAGTTGGGAAGAGATATCTTTGTAAGAGTCCGTATTTCCTTTACATAGGCAGTTTTTGTCCTGTACAGATGAGGATTCTGGAAAAGCAGAGGTTGTTATTTATACAAAGCCATGTAGTTGGCAGTAGCAAACCTGAAAATCCAAACAATACATACATTCTTTCTGCTTCTTGCTTTAACAAACCAGTTCCACAGTAGAGATGTATCCCTTACCAGGATTGTAATAGATATGAAAGATACCACCTAATGCTCTAATCACCACACTGTAAAAGCAAGCAGGGCACGTTCTGTAGGTACATGAAAGCACATCAGTTTTGAATACAAATATAGCATCCAAACTATAATGTGAGGAAGAGATGCCTGTATTAAAAGCGAGGAGGAGATGCCCGTATTAAAAGCATCTGCTACAAAACAAATCTAATCTCTGTTTTCCAGTGCTATTAAAGGTTTAGAAAACAAGTTATTATTCCCAGGTTCTATCAGTCTAATAACAGATACTACATCTCTCTCTAAACTTTGTCTTGTTTTAGGAAAACAACAGTTTACTTGTAAGGCTGAAGTGCAGTCCTTCAAACACCCATTGTGGTTTACTATGCTTATTGCATAATTGCAAATTAATGACACTGGTTTTAATGTAGAGTGGATTAAGCTGAATTAATGATATTAATGAGCTCAAGACCAGTAGAAAGACACTTACTTTCTTGCAAGACTCCAGAAGAAAACTGATATTTAGGAAATTGTCTTTGACAAAGGTCAATCAAAGACGATGAGCATCTGTATTATGTTTCATGTGCAGATTGCCATTGTGATATATACAGTTGAAATTACATCTGGGAGGTAACTCAACAGCCCTAAAAGCTAGGCTCTTTAAAGTACTGTAGGTAACGAGATCTCTCATCTATTTGTTTGATTCAAAGTTATTTAGGAAATCTTTCCAGCCACAGAGTAGCATATCAATGGAACTAACCTGTGTGGGAAGAGAGCTGGTGAGTCTGCACTGGCCTCACCAATGGAGCTCATATTTAGCAGATAATGTTTCTTGAGCCTTTTAAGCATTGTTTAAAATCTATTTCATAGTAAGATCCTCTAGTGGGATTTGTGTTGCCAAATATATTTTTTTTTTATAATTATAGTCCTGACAAATTTCACTTTTGAAGGCTGGCAGTGAACAGGGATGGGGAACACTCCACTTATTTTGTTCCCTTAAAAAGTGCAGTTAAAAATGGGGTTGCTCTGCATGATGCAGAGTCAGAGCAAATCCATTTCAGTCAATATCCTTCATGCTCAAAAAGTATTTTTCAAGTATAATCACAGCCTAATAGTCTTCAATATCCTTAGTGAAGCAGTGATGTACATGAAAATGCAGTATATGTGGGGTTTGGGGGAACGAAGAGAGAAGAATAGAAAAGGAGGGCAGGAGAAGACGCAGCAGTCTCATTCTAGAAATCTGAAATTACTTAATGGAGCCTTAAGCAGTGAGAAAAGGGAAATACAAACAACAAACCATCTAAAGATTTTGAAGAGAAATTTTCATAAGACTTCATTAGATGCCCAGAGAGGTGGTTGAGTCTCCATCTCTGGAGACATTCAAAACCCACCTGGACGCGTTCCTGTGTAACCTGCTCTAGGGTGGCCCTGCTCTGGCAGGGGGGTTGGACTAGATGATCTCCAGAGGTCCCTTCTAACCCTATGATTCTATGATTCTATGTATGTTCAAATTTACATTGAGGAACTATATTACTGGTGCTAAAGATGGTTTTCATCTTAAAATGTTTTCTGATAATCTTATGTGCTTTTTGTAGTCAGATTTTTTTGTACATAAATATTCACATGTGTAATTAGCTAGAACCTAGTCCAAATACGTGAATTTTCCAAAGTGAGAGACTCAACCCTCTCAATATGCATGGGTATTAGATCAGACTTTTTCTCTGAAGTGGGTAATTCTCTGACCTTTGGTGGTCAGATGGTGCTCTGCAGTAAAGGCTATCTAAAGACATACAGTTTGTGATGAGGGACAACATTTTGTATAAACCCAAGTAAAATTGTTGGGGAGACAAAGCAAGAAGGGAGGAGGAAAAAGGATCCAATGTAGGGAACATACATTGTTTCTCTATGTATTTAGGCAGGTCTGTTCATTGGGTCTGCTGCTGGTTCCACCATCTTCTTTTCTAACCTGACCAGATTATCTAATAAAAGACAATGTCTCCTCATACAAACTGTCTATTCTTAGACCATCTTGACCTTAATACAGTTAAGATCACCTAATGTTCATCTGATCAGCAAAACACTGTATCACTTTCCTGAAGCACAGTTGAGGTTTGCCAACAAAGTAGTACAGAAGTTCTTTTCTTCTGCCTGTCGTATTTTTGAGATGGAAACTTTCCTGATGGTGTATAGTTCAAAAGAAGACTCTTATTTTTTCCCTTTTTTTTCCCCTCATTTTCTAGCTCAGAGAGTTTGTTGGTTTTTTTTACTCTTCTGCCCATTAATGCTTCACAGTCCTTTCAAATAACATAACAGCACTGACAGACAAACGTGCTTCAGCCAACTCTTATTAGAATGTGTTGCTTCTGAACTCCTTCACCTGTTCTCAGCCTTCTTTTAAGTTCCCCTGAAACCCAGAAGGAAACACCTTCAATGTTAGTATTTTCATATCTTGATCTCTGTGGATGCTGTTGATGAGAGAGCTGTTCTTCTTAGTTGGTGACTGCAGAAAACTGTCATAGTAAGTTAAGACAAGAACTGCTTATGTATTGTTTTCATTTCTTTGGCTCCGACATCAACCAATCTTATTAGAATCAAGTATCATTTAATGCTGTCAAAGTCAGATATTTACGCAACTTTCTGGTAGCAAAGAAGATACAAGATGCATCCAGGATGTGCTTCCAATGAGCAGTTTTCTCACTCCGTTTTAACTGTGTGGCAACAGAAATAATCACCGATGTACAAATGTGTACGTGTTTTAGTTGCTCCCAATGTTTTAGTGAAGGTACCTTAAACCGTATTTCCTTGGGATCCATAATGTCTGTAGATTTCAGAAGATCAGAGAGACAGTGTGACGTTCACTGTGAACACAGTATGAAGTTCACTGGGAAGTCTGGGAAGACAGGTCTTTGTACCTACCCTTTTAGAGGCTAACCAAATCTGTCCTGTCCTTCCTTTAATGATTGTTATGCATATTTACTTTATGTCAGAAGCTCAAACAGAATTAAAAAGGACAGCTGCAGAGAAATACAAGGTTTTTGGTAATGGTACCCGATTATTTTAAATCGAGAGGACATTAATGCAGTGAAAGTCACACGCGAGTAGGCAGACAGAGCAAGTCACTGTTGTAGTGCGGTGTGTTCTCCCTAGTTTCCATATAAACAAGTTTTTCTAGATTGGCAACAGGTTTTTATTTTGTTTTCTGTTTTATAGCATGAGGCTTATCTGGCCTCCATCCCCCTCTGTGAAGAGCAGACAAAAATCTCCCCAAGCTCTGATTTACCAGCGGGTCTCCCCAGGCTGTAGTGAGGCCTGCACAGTGCTAGATAAGAAAAGAGTATACTTCAAACAGCCGGCATTAATCAGCCAGCAAGGCTTCAAGCTCAGTGTTAGAGCAAAGGAATGCAGTTCAGAGGCTCGCTTACATTAAATGAAATTAAACGAGACAGACTCACTTAATTCTTGCCTTTAAAAAGCTCTTGAAGTGCTGTTTTAAACTAGTTACTTTGTGACGCCACTGAGTGAGGCGGTTAATCTGGCTCATCAGAGAGGGAAAGCGGCAGACCCTGTGGGATTCTTTCAGAGAATTGCTGGTCTGGCCTTTGAAACAATTTCCTTATGTCTTATTCATACCTTTTCAGCATAACATATTGTATCATCGATTATCTTTAACTAGAATACTCAGCTTCTCCTTTAGTATCACTGTTAGGGCAATCCTTGTAAGGAATGTAGATGGTAGCTTAATTGCTCTATGAGGCAACACTGGGTCTTTTACTTTGCACCCCAGAACTACACTTGTGTGATTCAAGGGCAGCGTTAGCTTGTGACTTTAAGGGCAGTGAAGGAGCTGGTGGTGAAACTTTACTTTGTAATATGCTCTGCGTTGTGCTGGGGAAGAACACTGGAGAATTTGAGGAAATCAGTGTAGAAAGGTGAGCAAAAATTCATCCTTTATCTATTCTTCTCATTTTACAAGTTTCAAAAATTAGAAGTAAGTCAATATGCTCTGTGGTATATTCATGATAATACAAGATTTTTGAAAACCACATAGATGGCAAGTAACAAGTAGAGTCTAAAGTCTAAACAGAAAGTGCCTAAGAAAATCCTGTAGTTGTAGAAATTATTCCAAAATGGTTCCGTATTAAGGATCTCTTTTCTAATTAAGTGATTAGCCAATCAGAGCAATCAATTTATGCTAATGATAGGGCTAACAGTGAATTCCCAGTTGGGGTTTAAATCCATGGCTGTGAGCTCAGAAGCATCTGTTCTAATGATTAAACCATTTGCTTTGTATATATCTGATACTAGCTCCATTAGCTAAACCAATGATAACTTAACTGTAGCTTTTTCACCTTAGGCAGAAAGTAAAGCATCTAAGAAAAAATCCTGTACTGAAGACTCTTAATAGGTATATATTCTTGTCATTGTGCTCTTTGAACTGTGCTGCAGCAAAAACAGGTCTGCAGCACTTAGAACTGTATCCTTTGCTTCAGGAGAAACGAAGGTCACCTACTAAAATTATGAAGGCTCTTACTGAGCATTGGAGCCTTTCTAGAACTCATGTGTATACTTGCCACTGATGTATGTGTTTGCATCTATAAAATAATAGCCTTAAATACAAATATTCAGGGGATTTGTGGAGATGGAAGAAAGGTCAGTAGGATGCTGGAGGAGTTCTGTGTGAGTGAGAGGGAAGAGGGCTTTCAATAGCAATTGACATCAGATTTTACGGTCCCTACCTTACCAGAGGAACACTCTAAAAATTAAGATAAATGAGCATTTATAACTCTCTGAAATGAAAACAACACTTTTCATCTATTTGGAGGCCAAATCTAGATCTTGTCCTCCCGTCTATCTCTTTCTTTTAGCTACTATAATTTGTGTAACATTCTTTTAAAAATGAAGCTCTATAAAATAGGATTATATAGAAGATTATATGTAATACAATTGCCTATGTACAATTTCCCCCTCTCTTGGAGATTTATGCAATTCACTTAAACTATGTTTACTGGCATTTGTATTATGGAGTGGGATCGCTCAGTTCAGTCTACATTAAAGCGTGCAGTTGTTAGTTTTCAGTGCAGATGCTTTATTTGGAGAGCTTTAGGTCACTGTCCCACTCTGACATATTGTTTTCAAATGAGAGATATTGAAATAAGGCATTGTTACAAGAAGAAAAATGAGTTTTGCAGTACTGTGTTAATAGAAAGGAATTTGTCCTCAGAATGTGATTTCATTTATGCTGATACCTTATCTTAAGTGAGAATTGTTATATGGAAGAGGGAAATCATGTATTTTAAAAAAAAAAACAAACCTGAAAATTAAATATCTTTACTCCTGAAAGAAGAAAATATTGTACTTTCCAAGTGTGTCCTCCTCTGATGTCACCTGCAGGAGAGGAGTGGGCAGTTTTATTATTATGGGCCTCTTGTATTTGGTTTAGCTACATAAGATTAAGAGAGACCTGGGAATGAGAACTGAGTATGTTAAAATGCTTGCTATAGGGCTGTCTTCTGTGTTTCATCCAGAATGGCACATTATCATCTGGGCTCCAACTAAGCAATGTTAATTTTTTATTTATTATCTTAATTCCAAAGATAAAATGAAAAGAAAATAAAGGTTCGTCAGAAGGACTGAGGGCTGAGAAGGCTGATGGAGAACCACAACGGGGAAGGAGAGGGAAGGAGTTCCAGTGAAAAAGTTCCAGCAGCAAAGTTTGTGAGATGGGGAAAGGGCTTTTTTACCGCTGCTTTTAAAGTGAAAATTGCCACGTGGTTAGTAAGTGGAACTGAATGCAAAATTTGTTAGAGCCAGAGAATAAGGGACAAGCAGGCTTAGACAAATGCTAGTATGTTAAGCGTTTTGTCCTGTCCAGTCACTTTCACACATCTAGTGTCACAAACTGGAAAACAGAGACCAAAGGCAATTTGATGTCGGACCTGTGCAGCACCCCAACAAGCTGAGCAAAAGGAAGTAGTTGAGGAAGATATTTATACGAGGAGAGAAAGACATGGCAGAGTGTAGCGATCCAGACAACAACAGTATGTGGCAGGAAAGGGTGCTGATTTTCTTCCTCAGCATTCATCTGATTTGCTTGCATATCCTGAAGATGAGAGAAATAAGGATTTTTGTTATCCTTCCCTCCTCTCTTATTTTTCCCCCTCCTTATTTCACGTTCAGTCATCTGTTCTGCAGTGTGCTATTCTCTTTAGTCAAGAATAGCACACCAACTATTGCCAATTCCAGTCTTCTGGGAGATGCTCTTGCATTGGACAGCTGTCCTCCCAAAGACAGGGGCATCACCTCCCTAAAAACCTCTTACTTTGCTATTCTCAGGGCTGCAAGCCTGAGTTTGTCCCAGAAACCAATCATCCAGTTGTCACTCAGCACTCAGCGTGCTATCACCATATGCTAACTTGATGGGAAGCTGTCTTCAAAGCAAACGTGATTGTCCACTCTACCACTCCATGATTGTGTGGGTGCATATGTGCAACCATGCAGGTGGTGTCTGTGTGTGTACGCAGGGAAGCAGAGTTAGCGTGAAATGATTCAAGTGTCAAACAACAGGGAGAGTTTGCTAGTCACATATGCTGTGTGAAACCTGGCAGCATTTAGCATTTTCCATTTTTTATTTAGAAAAGATCCAAAGCCCCATAGGTTGTTTAAAAAAAAAAAAAACACAAAACCACAAAACCACAAATAAAATAAGTGAGGGGTGTGGGTTATTGGGGTCAGTCCAGTAATTTCAGACATGAAGATCGCGTAAGTGGAAACACTGATATATTCACATCTAGCCATTCTCATTTTCAGCAACTGGGATGAGCTACATCTGGAGGCAGAAACATGATAAAGAGTCCCCGGATACTTGTAGTCTTTGAGAGCAGAAACTATTTTAGAGCATTTAAATGACAATTTTTTTTTCAAAGTTGTTAGCTACTAAACCAGCTTATTAGGCATGCTTCAGAACTCCACTGGGAATCATCCTTCTCTCTCTCTTTTTTTTTTAAGACAGACACAAATCTTTCTTTATAAAAAAATATGTAAACACAAGTGAATAGCAACATATTCCAACAGTTTTATTTTGCAATTCCCTTGTGTCACACTGAGGACACTTAATTCAGTGGCACTATTTACATCAGTGAGACGAGGACAATAATGGAAAGAAAGTGTAAAAACACCATTTAGGTTTCTGTTTGGAAACTGAGGGGCAAATCTCCCAAGGCTCTGTGTGGAAATGGAAAGCTTTGCCACGTTTCTTTTTTGTTGGATCCAGAATCTCTCCTTGTGTAATCTTTTTTTCCAAAAGACAAGGCCAGTAACAACCATTCTTTCTCCGTGACTTGAGAAATAAGACAAGAATAGAAAATGAAGTCCTCTTTCACCTTATATGAGGTGAATGGGTCAGGACAGATGGCTGGTTTTGTGTCTCTATCTAGACATCTGCTGCCCTGCCTTGGGAACAGCCTTCCTGAATGGATTCCCAAAACAGGTACATGGTACGTCTTCTCTGTGTTGCTCTTAGTCTGTACCAGGAAAAGACACCACCTCTGTGTCAGAACAGCATATTTTCTACCTGTTTTCTTTTCTTCTGAGGTTAGAATAACATTATTGCTATTGCTTGAAAGGTCCTCTACCTCTTAAAATTTTTGTGCTGGTACACAAGGAAACAAAACGATCATGCTCAGTTTTCTTGTAGGTTGGCCAAATTATATCTAGAAGATAGGGATAGTTTTGTTGTTGTTGGCCTGAATGGCATTTTAAATAATGGATCTAACTAAAATACCATCCCTGAATGGGATTTGAACTAGTGGCTGTTGCTGACGAGAAGATGAGCTCTGTATCTCAAGATTCTCTTGCATGGGGGTTTTTCCCTTTCCTTATGTTAACTTCTCTCTCTGAGTGGTAATAATAAAAATTGTTGTTGCTGCTGAACTGAATTTTTCAGTGTCAGTTCAGTGGTTACTGAATTTAACTTCAACTGTTAAAAAATAGAGAAATAAGGAAGAGAAAAGGTCCAAGGTAAAAAAAAAATCCTAAAGGTCTTCAAATTCTCAGCTGTCAATGCAATTCCTAGTTACGTCACTGAAACAAAGAAAAATGCTTTGCTGTAACTAAAAGAAGGTCTAAGCAATACATGGTTTCTTCCAAGAAACACTTTAAAAGTTGATAAAGGTTTGTTTTGTTTTGTTTTGGGTTTTTTTTATTATTTTCACTATTGTCAGAGTATCATTGAAAATAAATTTACCCCTTTTTGTTATGTAGTTTCCTCTATCAAAATTGGCTTATATTCATACAAATTCTAGAGCTGTACAGTTCTGGACAGTTATTGAAGCCAGATTGCCTAATTTTGACAAATGCGTGTGGATGCACAGACTGGCGTATGGGGCAGAAGTACCTATGGAGCAGTTGTGTGTGGTCAGTATGATGCTCGCTTGCCATGTTTTTGCACAAATTGGTGATTATGATGTGCTAATGAGGTAGCAGTGGGTGTAAATGAGAGGTGCAGGTATATGCAGGTAACATAGTTACACCTTCCCCTAAATGATCATCCTTGTAAGAAGTGCTAGCAATGGTCTGAAGTCAGCTAGGGACCTTAATACTGATTTTTATGTAGAAGGTGTTCAAATAGTGAGTGAAAGCAATGGCAAAAGACTGAGGGGAAAGTTGCTGTTTGTAACTCCTACAAAGGTGGGATAAGACTATAGCCAAGTAAGGAAAATATAGAGAAGGCTCACTGATAGCTACTGCGTCTTCCTGAAAGGATGGCTTCAGCAACAGTAGAAACATCCCAGAGGAGAAGGGTAGAGGCAAGCATATAGAGGAGGCCTGGACACCAGAAGAAACTGCGGTGGCTCGGAGTTCACTGTCTGCATTTGGAAATCTGGTCTTCTTTCTGGCAGTGAGGTGGAATGTGATTCTTCACATAGCACCAGGATATATACACATACAGAACTGTAAAAATGCATAGAAATCCTGAATGACAGGAATTTGAAGGAAAATTTGCAGTGAAAGCAATCATTTAATTGAACAGAGGTTGCTCAGGTAGGAGCTTTTTATTTAGTGTGAGCTTCTTTTCTAAACCTCTACTTTGGAAAGGCATATAGCTGTTGCCTGTCAAGTAAATTGGACTGGTGTTTTGATGCCACACATTTTTATGCACCAGTGGAGCAGAAATGAAAGCTGTCAATAATAAGCTTGGCCATCCAGGTGTACGCCCACTTACATTCTAATCTTTATAAAAACCTATTCCGTACTTCACTGCTGAGGGCTGAAACTAGTGACAGAAAATGTATGAGCTTTCCAGGGCCTGCGCACTACAAGCTCACATTTCCTCTTATCAGGGCAGAAATTCTATTTTGTTTTATATTCTAAGAACGGAGGAAAAAAAGAGTCCAAACACTAAACGCATTTAGTGTTCCTGTCAGTGCCAGACTTCTGCAGTGGAGGACTTCCGTGTGACATGAAATCAAAAGCTACTGTTCTCTGGCAGCCCTGCCTGTGGTTCAGTCTGCTCCAATAAAAGAGAAAAGAATGTAAAAAGTGGCAACTTCTGCAACTGTGCAAATGATGTATCTCATTGCCAGTAGGCTCATGGCTGGGATTCAACATATGCACTGTCTAGGGCTAGCCAACACTTAGCATGTTTGTTTAGGTATGTCATATGCACTGGAAATGTATGGTCTCTCTAGTTTATTGCTTTCCAAAGGAATTGGCTCGTACTCTTCCAGAATTAGATGAAAGCATATGAAAAACACCACAGAGGAACTAGAATCTGATTGATGCAGGTCTTCCACAGGGCGTATGAAATGCACCTTTCCTCCATGGATCACTAGAGTTTTAATCTACTAAACATTCCTCTTTCAGAAATACATATCTGCAAATGTAATTACCGTGCTTTTTAGTGGTTATTGTACAATTATTTGCATGAAGCAGACTTGAACTACTTCATGCATCTCATTTTCATGTGTTAGTTATGTCTACGTGGCCTTTGGAGGGCAAGGGAAGTGCTCCCAACTTGCCAGTGGAAGTCTTTCTTTCAGTAGTATTTCTAGCCCTAAAATAATACTAGATGTCAGAGTTCAAAATGATAAAATTGTGCATAAAGGTAAACACAAAGAGAGGGTTACAGTCTTCATTTGGTAGGTATGTGAGCTATGATTATTGGTAAAATTTCACAGACTTCTAATACTTTCCAAAAATTATGTGGAAATAGGAACCTCAGCTATAGCCTCTTGCCTTCAGTTTTCCCAAAAGATTCTTTTCCATTTTAAAGGATGTAGGAGTATACAATAATTTTTAGTATGAGGGACATAGTTATTTTAAGAGGTTATTTTAAATTCCTGCATTGTCCCTACCCTAGGGATTATTTGCAGAGAGGGGAGAGAGTACACGTGCATGCATATGTGTACAGACACTTGTACATGCACATACACGGAGTTAGTTGGCCTGTCACAAATTGGTCCAGCTATTACACAGTATCTCTGTAACCTGAAGTTTAAACGAATGAGGCCTTTTGACTAGGTGTGTTTGATATTTAAATGTTTCAATTTTTTTTTTGTAATAGGATTCAAACAACTTCGGGAAATTACCCTGTTAAATTACATGACACTCAAGCTGGCAACCAGTTTTATCACCTGTAAATGACTGCTAGCCCAGCACACGCTCACATTCATGCTATGCATTCACCGTGGAGCTTGTTCTAGTTAAGATCCTATTAGCTGAATTACTTTGCAGCAAATTATAAACATCGCTATGATTACAGGGACCAAACGTCTCCCTATTAATTTCTGCAGAGCAGTAGCTCTGAGCATCAAAGCTACCGTTCCAATTACACCGAAATTGGGTTGCTGCACTGTATTGACAAGCAGCGCTATGAATAGCACAGGTGTGAATACCTGCTCTCGCGGGGGAGGTCGAACACAGCAGAAAGGGAGTCTCCATGGATCACACGTAGGCCAACTGGAGGGACTGGTAATTTAAGCCAGTTTCTAAGTAAATGAAATCAGACAAACAGTGGGGTGGATTTCACAACTCTTCGGGATGCTTCTCTCATTTGTAATTTGCTGCGTGTGTGTAAACACCTCTTAAAATGCCTTCACTGATCTAAAGGGGCAAACTCTGCCCTGCGGAGGCAGGTGTGCCTGCAGTCCCATTGGAAATGATGGCGGTTGTGAGAGTGGCATCCAAGGGCTGAATTTGGCCTGGCGCGTAAAAACTGACATAACTACACCTGGGATAAAAGTGTTAGGAATACAAAATGTACCACTTTAGTAATTCCGTCTTGCTTTTTCTGCTTCCCTACTGTCAGGGTAGCTGCTGGAGTGGGAAACTTCTTGGCACAGAGCAGATAAATGATGTTGTTCTCATAAATGAGCTATTTAGAGTGCCTTACTAAGTTAATTCTTTTCTTATTTTTTTTTCTTTGGGCTATTTTGAACACCGCTTGCTGCATTGTAAATTATTGCAGTGACTTTCAGCTAAGTTTGCTAAATGTGTATATAGCAGTTGTTATTTTAGCCTGGTTGGTGTCTTTGGAGTCAAATCTGATGAAAAAATTGAGGTAGCTGTGCTAACCTAGCAGGAGGTCACGGCCAGGGGTATCAGTGTGCCCTGTCATCTAGAGGGTCGGTAATCTGTGCCAGGCCTTTTGTAGCTCCTTTTTCAGAAAATGTCCAGTGGATACGAACAAGGAGATTAGGAAAATAGGAAGTCAGAAGTAGCATTTCTCCCAAAGCTTGTTCAGTCCTTTCATCCTCTCTAAACAGAAACTCTTTTCTTAGCAACTCCACCCAAATGTCTGTTAGGTAGTCATGGCCTGTCCCTGTATCACTGACCCCCTTCTTTCTTAATTTGCTGTCATCTCCAATTTTAAATAAATTTCTTTTCCAGGTGTTGAATTAGGGAGATGATTTCAGCAGCTCCACAATTAGGGAGCTCTCTATTGTCTGAGTAGGAATGCAGGTGAAAAACGTGGAAGGGATATTTCTTAATTTTATCAGTCTGCATTACTATATATTTTTTGTATTTTTTAAGTTGCAATTTTGAGAACAGTAGTTTTTCATTTTTCCTTTAAGTCAGGAAGTGTTATAATTTTCACAAGAGCACTTGAAGTGACACAGATTACAACAAATCAGTAATAGTAACTGTTCTCTGCTGGTTTTAATCATCACTAAAATGCCAGAAAGGTTAAAAAAGATCCTCAATCCCTGATACAAGAAAGCAGAGATATGCAGCAAACGAGTATAATGCTTCTATTTTGTATTAGATCTGTTACCGTACAGAATTGGTGTTTTAACTCCCATTTGTACTTCTGTTGATAAGTGAATACCTTAGATCGAGCATTTTGCATGTGGCAGCTGCCTTCAAGGACAAACACAAAGGCTTGTCGTAGGACTCAGCACGTTGATGTAATGCTACAAAAAACATCAGGAAATTGTGAAGAAATAAATAACTTGAGCCCCATCATTATGATAGTTAATGGCTTTAGGGATGGCACTAAAGCAGACAATATGGTCAGAATGAAGTCTCCATCTGTGTCTGTGCTGTCAAGGGAAATAGTTTTACATCATTTCTTATCTCTCTTTTGGTCCCTGTGACAAGTAGCCCATGAGGTGTTCAGACCCTGCACTGAACTGACTAATGAAAGATGATAGGATGAGAATTGATAAGTGAATTTAGCTTGACTGTAAACCCTGCAACGTCAGACAGCAGCTCCTCCTCTTATCCTTTTTATCATCTTTCTTTTAGTATGGTGCCCCTGAAAACCTTCCCACATAACTCTGAAATGTCGTTTTCACAGTGATTCAGAAGTGATCAGAAAGGCAAGCAAAATGACATAGAGAGCAAGGCTAAATTAATGGGCTGTCAAAAAAGTATTCTCACTTGGAAGGATTTCAGGCTTCTCTCAGATCTGATGCTAACCCAGAAAAATCTTGACAAAACTGAATTCTATTAATTTTCAATATAAAAGTTGGAGTTTCTTTATTGAAAGTTTTGCAATATACTTCTAGCTCATAAGTAGACTATTTATGTTTATTTCCCATTCTGGTGACAGGCAAACCCTAATAGAGTTCTGATGCCTGATCCCAGAGAGAGGTCAAGAAGGTCACTCACGTGAGTGAAGTCATATACATGCTTAGATGTGAGCACAGTGGGAGCCACAGTTTAATGATCTGGTTCACTCTGAGTAAGAACTTTGAATGCTCCTTTGAAATAGGCTGATCTGTCTGTAAAAAAAGCACAGCAAATTAAACAAACCTCCCTTGACAAGCAGCCCCTGCCCCCCAACCTCAACAGGGGCGTGTTGCAAGGTTGCTAATGTATCTTGGTGAAAATGACTGCGTAAAAAGTACTTTGGAGGTAAGTTGTGGTAACAGTTTCAGGCCCCAGTTACAAACCAGAAAAGCAAATCTCACCAAACAAGAAGACAAAACAACTTTTCAAAATTAGGTTTATTTTTTAAAAACTGTCAGACTGCCTAACTTGGTTCATTTTGTTCCAATCTTGCTTTTGTGGTTTGGGAATATAATTCATAATTGTTCCATTTTTCAAGACTGCACTCATGAGTGTGTAAAGGTAGTGAAGCCTCATCCTGATTTTGAGCTGACTTGACTGTGTCAAGAAGTGATGGCATAATCCTTCCTCTTCTTCTGGAATCTGTGTTTTGACTTCCTGTGTTACTAACTTGCACCATTTTATTTTCTTAATTTTCATGGTCTCTAATGTTGCATCCTCCATGCTCTGCAATATTCAGGCTCTGAGCCAATGTCATTGAATTATAACAGTGAGCTCATATCCTCTGAATCCTTAAGCCAGATTATTTGGATAAACTTTGGGTGCTTAATGGTTTGACAATTTGGTGTAATGTCTAAACGATGAATCGTACCTTACTCTTTATTAACTCCATTCACCAGAAGGAGAACCACCCCAAACTTGAATGCACGTGGATCGTGGGTGGGATGAGTTGCTGTCTAGAGTGACTCTGGAGGGAACAGGGAAAACTAGATGAGATTTGATAGGTGCATAGCATTTTATAGCACAAAGTGAGATGAATCCTATCAAATATGATCAAACAGGTGTCAGTTTCTAGAGGTTCATAAACATAGACATAAAACTGTTCACCTACTTGATCTAGGTCACTTATTTGAACCTAATTTAAAAAAGGTGGTTGGCTTGCCTTTTCTTCCGTAAAGAAGGTACCAAGTATGAGGAGAGCAAAATGCTGAGATAACACCTAAGGTTCTCTTATTTGTTTGATGTTGATGTGGGGGGGAGAAATTGAGAATAGAACAAAGAGAGTTGTTAACTTGAATGCTTAAACTGCATCACATCATTTGCTGGAAATCAGGGCAATATTGGCTAAGGATACAGCTGTTGGTTTTTCAGGTAAAGAGCTAGAGCTAGATCTTTGTGATAAGTATATATTTTTTTCTTTTTTTCTTTTCAGTAGTGAAAGTGCAAATTAAGGGGAAAAGAAGTAGAAGTTGTCCTGAAATTATTTTACTGAAGTAAAAGTATATTTATTATTAATAAAGCAATCCTTTGGTAAACGTTTGAATAGAATCCTTCAGATGCACAGTGGTTTTCCTCTCTTCTGGGGGGGGTTGGCATAGGGGTGGGCAGAGTTGGAGGTGTGTGCATATATTCTGAATTCCTGGACTAGGGCTTGTGAGAAGTTACTAGTTCTCTGTAAATGAAAATCAGTTCCCCACGCTGACTCCACAAACATAATAAGGGAGCAGGAGTTTATATAGTCTCCTGAACCTTGTATTTTTGGAATAATGAGTTGGTCCTCCAACAGATGTAAAAACAATTAGCTATGAGGGGATTACAGTAAATTTGCTGGATAATAAAGACTATACGTTTTATATAAGCATGGAGAATTTGCACACTTACACATATGGTTTGACTGACAGCAACGGTGCACTGAAATAATTAAAGAATATAGGTAGGGGTTAGTCCTGTCTCTGAAATGAATCTGGCTCTAAGTAGTTCCTCAGCTAAGTCTGATACATGTTCTATTCAAAAAAAGCAATACTTAAGTCAGACCTGGCAAATTTAAAGCAACCTCTTTGCACTGCTTCTAGCTAATCTTTTGCAATATGTTTAAATGTGTGCGTCTTCTCAGTTTAAAAGTATTCCTTCCATAATGGCAGTTCTGGAAGGCAGCAAGTAATGAATCATCCAAGCATGGAAGTTTTCAGCCAAATTAGGACATCACCACGATGACCACAAAGCTGCCAACTTCCACTAGGAAAAAAAGATTCTATCCTTGCAAGTTCGAGCTGCTGAAATAAGCAGTTGTGCACCTGCTTGTATTGCTTTGCTGTCTTTGTGCTTTGCCATTCTGTACTGATTTTCAGTATAAGCTGTGGGAAGTTTAGTTTCTCAAGTTTCATCTTGACTTGGATCCACTTTTCTGAGCTGGATGATGGAGCTCTACACAGGTGTGGTACAGCACTTCTAGGAAGGTGGAATGAAACCCACCTGTGTCTTGAAGGTCCAGCCATACCACCCACCTGTGCTCTTACACAATGTGCTGAGACTGCTTGAGGAAGATGCATAAACCATCTGCAGCTTCCATCTAAACTTTCCTTCTCTGAGGCACAGGCTCAGTGAAGAGGGCTGGACAATACACGGGAACAGCTCTACAGTCACCGCTGTCATACTGCCTGCTTCCAGTACTGGTAATAAGGACAAAATTATTCTGAGGCCTCCACAAACGTTTCTGTGTAGAGTTAATGGGGTTTAACAGTCACTTGCTTTCTTTCCACATATCCAGAAATTTCAGCCAAGACTTCCATGACCTGAGTTTCCTGATAATGAACAGTTGCAAACTTTTTTTGTTGAAGGCTTCCCTTTTGAAGCCTTTGGATGATCTCTGCTTTTTCTTCCAATGTATTTATTTTGCTTAGAATGCTATGCCTGTCCTGTAATTTTTCATAACTAGTTATGGAAATCTGGTTTTATACCATCTTCCCTTTTCCTCCATCTTTTAATCTTTTTAATAATATCTCTTCATTAGCATTCACTCAAAATTGCATTCCTCAAATGTTTATAGAGGTAGTTTTCTAAGATGTCTCTGAGGAAGGCATGCCTTATATATCATTAACATTTGTAGAATTGGGTTTTAAATATTAGATGTGAGGCCATAGATGCTGATGTTTATTTTGGTCAAAACAAAAATTGCCCCAATCTTAACCTTAGGGCAGTAGAAATTCAGTGATCTTCCTGTTGTGAAACAGCACCACAAAGCTATCTGGATTTTTTTTTTTTAATTTTAAAAACATACTTATAAATAATCAATATGTAACCTAGATAAAGATTCCTGTAGTGCATATTTCATTTATGAACAAGGCAACCTACTCCTACCATGAAGAATTTCCACTAAACTGTACTGTTCTGGCTACTTAAAAAATACCAGGCCAGACAGTGACAAGCAAACTCAATGTAAGATATGCATGTGCATTAAGCATAGCCTCTATGCATTTTTTAGTTACTTTATGTTGGTGGGAATATTTTTTGTGTTTTTAGATAATAAAACCAGCAATATTTTTAGATAGACAAAAAAATAAAAAAAATCACATAGTGAGGTTGGAATTGATTAACGCAGAAGACTAAGTTGAGATTGAAAGCCTCACTGGAGAAAACAAAATAAAACAAAACAGAAACCAAAGGAATATATATTAGAGGGGAGGCAATTGATTTTCCATAAGGTTGGATTTTGCTTGTGATGAAAAAATATCTTTAAAAGATACCAGAAAAAGAGAAGGGTTCTGAGTGCATCTCATAGATTATGTTTTTCTGACAGAAAACATAATGGTCCCGTTGTAGGTTCGTTAAAATAAATACAGAGATATCATTTTATTTTAATGTTTTCTAGTGCTTTCTTAAAAAGGTATTTTCTATTGCTAGGTATACAAGTAGAAACACAGTGGCCACATGTTTGAGTTTTGTAAGAAAAAAATAAACACTGGGTGAGATACTGTTTTCTGCATCCATTTTTGTATCTGTGAAAGAGATTAAAGTTGCCCTCTTTAATTTATAAAGCCGTTGGACACTGAAATATATCATTATTAATTTTAATTCTCTGACTCAATACAGAAGTAAAACTGCTTTAAAAGAACAGTTAGCAGATCTTATAAAGCAATGTGAGTTTTGAGTTTACCTTCTGACTGAACTCTGATATTTTTATTTTTTTTTCAGTGGCGTGCTTAAATTTGATCTGGTTTCCCACATCTATTATTTAACTTTGATAAACAAAAATAAAATGCCTACCAAAAAAATGTCTCTCATATCTTGGCTTCCTGATTCCTGTAATGTATTCTTTTGGAAAGCCGACTTCTATCAAGGTCATGGATTTAAAAACAAACCAAAAGATATATATATAAAAAAAAAATCAACCCACAACAAAAAAAAAACCCAACAAAAGCAGCAAGCACCAAACAATAGCTGGCTCAGGTTTGTTTTAACTGGGTTATACAGTAAGTCATCTGTGGGCTTTATTTGTTTTAAATTTCGTGCCTAACAATTTCTTAGCCAAGCAACCTTGACAGTGTCCCTTTAACTTATTCATAGCAACATGCAGAGACATCACAGTGAATTTATTTACATCTCTAAGTATTTCAGGGGCCTACAGCTTCTTCACAAAATCGTCTGTGCTGAACTTCAGGATGAGCTTTGCTGCCTGTTTGGATGGATTGATTGATT
The DNA here is from genome assembly GCA_013398915.1 of Dromas ardeola. Lineage (NCBI taxonomy): Eukaryota > Metazoa > Chordata > Aves > Charadriiformes > Dromadidae > Dromas > Dromas ardeola. The sequence continues at coordinate 334,112 of VYZM01002523.1, read as the reverse complement.
GATAGGCCTGGGAGCCCAGTTACTCTTCTGACAAGCTGTGCTTGCAGGAGCTTAGTCTGGGTAAATAAACAGGTCAGTGAAATGAGAAGTATGTGGCTTTGTAGCATGTTCTGTGCAAGCAGGCTATTGTTTCACTACGGGATTACCTGGAGTATCTCAGATGGGCAGTTGTTGAGACTAGACATTACTTCACTTTGCATGCGCTGGAGTAGAGAGAACATTGTCTGACGGCTTTGAAATGAGCTTGCGCTAACTAAGCTATTAAATGATAGTTAATACAATATTCTGAGAAATAATTTGAATTCATGAACTTATCAGGCATTATTTAGATGTAAGTTTTTTCATTAGCATTTATATTTGCCAAACATCTCTTTTTGCTTTTCATGTGTACTACAGACAGGTTCCATTTCTTTTTGTAAGAGTCAGCAATCATTGGCATCGTGGTTAGTACCAATCTTGGACTCATAATGACTCTTTCTATCTTTCGGTCCTCTATGAGCGGTCTGGAATCTTTGACTAGGTTGATCTGTGAGCTCCTTTTAGGCAGTGCCATAAAAATGTAAAAGTCCTGCTGTGTTTAATTAAAAAAGAAGCATCAGTATCTCTTATGTACAACTAACGGCATTTTCTCTTAAATTGGCAGGAAGATATAGCAAGGCTGGACCAGATCCTCAGCTGATAACTTACATTTATTAAGGGTCTGGCATAGGGAGTCTGCCTATGGAATTATGATTGCATTTATTTTTTAGTTAATGCACACAGTTTGAATTAGGTACTTCAATCATCACACTGTGTTTCAGTACTGAACATCATCATTGATAACTACGAATTACAGCTCCAAGTAACAGATAGGCACATCCATATTCTTCTTCAGGCTTTATTAAACTTTTCTGACATTTAGAAAATGCAGTTTGCTTTCCTACTGTTATGTGTTAGACTTTTAGGAGAACTCAAATGGGATATATTTGCACTGTTCATAATCATGGTTTGGGGAGCAATATATTCAGGGAATCCATTTACAAGTAAGTAATTCTTCTGAATGGCATCCTTCAAAGGTGCCTGCTCTGTGCATGTCAAAGATCCAGCCTCACTTTTTCTTCTTGTCATTGCCAAAATTGTTCTTTTCCTGCAGCATGCAGCATGCTGAGTTTTCATTGGCGTTTGCCTTCTCTCCTCAGAGCTGATTCCATTTCAGTGGGATGTTCACATAGCATCGTGAAGCACTTTGGGAAATAAGGTGCTGTAAAAATGTAAACAAGTAGGGGAATTTCTAGGCACTTGACCCATTACCTGGGTTGTGCAGACAGACACTAATTCGGGCTTATGCAAGCAATTGAGTACCCCTGTGGCACGGAAGATGCATTTTAGAGTGGATTATCACTGATAAAGGAGAATAACTGAGGTTAAAACTTAATCTGCTGAACTTTTGCAATTTCTTGTGGCCAAAATGTTTTTTTGAGGAGTGCTGTGAGCTCAACTGCAAGGAGCCTAGGGGTTACTTTAGATTGTTTGAAGGCTCCCACCTGATCACAAGGTCAAGAAATCAGAAGATCACCAGGCTATACTGTCTGTCCTTTTTTGAACCAGAGTATCTGTATCAATGAAAAGGTTGTTATGTGGAGACTAGCCAATTAAACCATTTACTTACACAAAAGAGCACTGGATGAATCTTGAGAAGTCATCTAGTTTACTGCCTCTGCTTCAGAATAAGGGCAGATGCTTGTCAGATGCTGATAGGTGCTTGTCTTACATTTTATTGAAAATACATGGTAATGGAGTCTCTAGATCTTTCTCAGATCAGCTCTTCTATTGGTTCACTGTCCTTGTCTAGAGAAAGGTTTCCTGGAAATTTATTTATATCTTCTTTTCTGCAACTTAAGCCCATTTTTGCACCCTGTTCTGTCCCTCATAGATAGCAAGAAAAATCTTGCTGTTGTTTTTTGCACTACTCCTTCCCCGTCTATTACCATTCTTCCTTTAAGGCTTTGCTTTTCTGGACTAAAAGCCAGTTCTTTCAGCTCTTGTGGCTTCATGTTCTCCAGGCCTTTGAATATTTTGTTTGCTCTTGTCTAGGCTGCCTTCTGTCTGTCTTGGGGAGTGTGCCCAAAGCAAGGCATGGTGCTTAAATTTAGGCACTGCTGGTGCTGGATGGTGCAGTGAGCCATTTGAAGTTTCTTGCAGCTGTTTGCATTCACACAGCCAACGATGGTGTTTGCCTTACACCACGGGCTGACAGCGTTGATTTAGGTTCAGCTTGTACCCCACTATACTGTTGCCTCATTGCTTGTCCCCCTCGAGCTGATAATTTCTGCCCAATGTTATCTTTAAAAGGTCATAATTGAACTGAATTCTGTTATTTCCTAACCCGTTTTTCTAGTTGCTCAGCAATGCAAATCCCGTCCTGCAGCATGTGTGTTGTAGCTTAATATGGTGCTATGTGCAAGCTCAATATTCCATCATCGTGTTATTTAAAAAGAAGATGAGAGGAAAAAAAAGCAGCCTTTGAATTTGGCAGCAATAGGTTGAACAGGTGAGGCTGACTGTTGAACACCAGCAGTAGCTCAGCCTGCCAGTCTATTTAAACAACGGAGTAAATCAGCTGCTGCTGAGCTTGGGGAGAAGGGAAGCAGCCAAGTGTGCAAGCCCAGTCTGCCGTTGCAACTTCAGTCGGATGGTATAGAAAATAAAATGTAAAAGAGAAGGCAAGGAGCTATTTATGGAGCTATTTTTGGTTAGTATCAAAGTGATTACCAATTTAATCTTACTAGGGTGAGAATAATGAAAACAAATAATATTTTGCACTCATTTGGACATGAAATTAATCAACGCCCTGAAAAGTACAAGATGGAAGAGGGTTAGTAGGAAGATGCTGAACTCAAAGGATGTGCCATAAATTACAGCGGAAGTAAATTTTACTTACTGAAAAGAAATTCTTGGGGTTCTCATTTTTTAGTACAATGGACTTAGTTATAACTGCAGTTCACTTGTTAATTAAAATACCTTTGAGCAAACTTTATGTTATTACAGTTTAAAATGCCTGTTATTTTCTAGTTTCTTTGGCATTTCTCTGAATTTGCACTAGGAAAGGTATCTGCTGTTATTTTCTTTGTTCACTGTAGGGACAATAAATACTGCAACTTGTCAAATAACAAAAACGTCTGTTAGTGAAGAAGTGGTTGCTAATATACAAATTAACAAACATTATTAACAGTGAATGATGGAATAAATAGTAATTTTGAAAAGCTGCTCATACTCATTGGAATTAAAAAGTTTTTTTGCTTGTCTCGTGGAGTATATGCAAGGTTTTCTGTGGGGTTTTCCCAGGTGCCCTCAGTGAGGGGCATCACTTAGTTGCTCTGGCCAAACTGACCCATTTTCCTCCTGCTCTCTACCAGCACTCCTTCCCATCAGAGGAGGAGGGGAGGATCGCCATGGCAGCGTTGGCTGCCCAATGTGCTGGCGCATCCATGCAGCCCAGGTTGTGCTGATCCTTTTCCACGTGAGAACAGGCTGCACTGGTGCGGACTGGTGGTCTGTTCAACTCAGTAAGCAGTCTCTAACAGTGGCCATAAGCAGACACTGAAGGAAAAGCAGTAAGAGGGCAATTATGTATACTTTTCTGATTCTCTCCGAATCTCCAGCTGTGTTTAGCTCAGAAATTTCCTGACCCTGTTGTTGCTTAATTAGTAGTCTGCTCTGGGTCTTTCTTCTCGTTACTTCTGCAGTCTTCCCCTGAGCTCTGTGAATTGCACCCACGCTGTCCTTTGTCATAGAGATTTACTACCTGATGTATGGAAGCGCCTCCTTCTGTTTGTTTTGAGTCTGATTCCTGCTGCCTTATTGGCTAGCCTGTATTTTATCCAAAGCTTTATAGATTTCTATATCCCCGTAACATCATCTTCTTTCCTGATAGGACAGTCCTTGTTCACGCCTGACGTGGAAGCTTTTTAAAATTTGTGTAGAGCATATCACTTGGATCGGTCTTGTCCACATGGTCATAAATCTATTCAAATAACTCTCTAAAGGTTTGTAAGGTGGGATTTCCATTTAGAGAAGCCATACTATGTCTTACCAAGTTTACTGTATTATCCAAATGTCAATAAATCTCTAACAGAAATTAAATAGTCAACTACAACTATGCAGTAGCTGAATCTCTATACTATAAATAGCCTCTACCTATTTGCCTTACATACTTGCCAGACTTAAGTCCAGTAGCTCCTCATGTTTCCACACTAGCCCAAAAACCTATTTTAAGACTGGAGAGACATTTGACCTCTTCCAATCTTCACGCACCAAAAAAGTTGGCCCCATACATTTTCCAATGGACGTTTGCTCAGGAGGTCCTAGAAGAAGGGGTGGATGCTTCATTGGAGAACAGTCATTGACCTATAAAATTTTTTACTTCTGCCTAGCATCCCCTACAATGTATGTATGTGACATTTGCCCTGAGTACATGAACATCACTGAAGTAAGCCCAAACAGTTGTATTTTCTGCCCTCACATTTGGTCTTTCACTGAGGTCATCATCCGGGTTAGTCAGCAACGCAAACCCATTATTATATTCTTATTTAGGCCTGAAATTTAAATCCATGCAGATTCTCAGGTATTTGTTGAGATGGTTAGCTTATTGATGAGGCTTACTTCCAGGCTGTCGTAAACATGTTGATCTATCCTGACAGCAGCATGGTTTACTATTTCTTTGTCATGGCATTACAGTACTCCAGTGATTGCTTTCCTGTCACTGGGTTTCTGATATGCTTAGTAAATCAGTGTCTTAATTTAGAGATAGGCATTCCACTTCCCCTATTTTATTTTTAGCCTTCTAGCTTTTGTGTAGATGTGTTTACCTCCGTGTTGATTCTTTGCCTGGTTCTCCTTAAATGTCACTCCAGTTGTTCTTCACTTCCTCTTTATTTCCAGCTTCTGACCTATCTTAATTAACGGATGAAGAAGTTTTGCATCTTCTTCCTTAGAAGTGCCATCCCAAATCATATGTTCTTATGCATATGCCAGTCTTTCCTCATTGCTCACTTTTAGTTCACTAACACCCTTCCTGGTTTCAAGTGAGAGAAGTTTCTTTACAGCTTAGTGTCTGTACCTTCTCTTCAGAGGCTTTTTTTTTTTTCTCCCTGTTTCTGTCCCCAGTGTGGAGATAGCAGGTACGAGGTGAAAAGAAGCCTGACTACTGTAATAACCAGGTCACATAAATAAAAGGAAATGCAATATTAACTGCATAATTTAGTCAAATTGAGCATAATGAATGTGGAAAACGTGCAGAAGTAATACCATGGGTGTCACAATTTCTGCTAATTCCAGAAAATTTATCTCAATCAGAGAAGAGCCTTAAAAAAAAAAAAGTAAATGAAAAAATTCCAAACCACAAAGCTTCGGCTTGTGAAACTCTAGTTATCTCAGCATCTCTTAAGGCACGTACACCCTGATTCAACAAGGTTCTTAAACTCCTGCTTAATTTAGAAGGACTAGCTGATTTCAAGAGTATTCTCCTATGCACTTAAAGTTAAATGCATATTTAAGTATTTAGATGAACCAAGATCCTCCTGACATAAGCTAGATAGAGGAATGAACTTGTAAAAATATTAGATAATATGGTCAAGAAGCTTCCTCAAAATCAGCAAAGCAATAGCTGCATGTTTAAGTCCTGTAAAGGTATTAGTAGATACCACATTTGACTGAATAAAAACCATGAAGGGAACAACCTATAGAATATAAATTACTAGAAAGAAATTATTAGGGCAAAGAAAAGGTATTTTAGCTTGTGAATTAGATAATGGAAGAGATATATAAACTGCTAATTAGTTGATATAGTAAATAATTATGCCTAGAAAAGGAATAGACATAGAGAAGGAATTTATAGGGATTGTAAGGCAGTGTGGTGGTAAATAACTCACAGAATTAAAAAAAATTAATAACCAAGTACTTTATAGCGTATACACAATGTGAAATATATATCAAGTGTTTTATTAATTGTACTTTCCTACAAAGTGCATAAAATTTTTATTTTATACTATATTACATTTCTCACTGTAGAAGCTTGTTTATTCTTACCTATTTTGTTCCGTAAGGTCCAGCAGATATTGCCATTATTTTGATTGTTGTTGTATGTGTCCTACTCCAAATTTAGTGTTAGAATAGGTTTGTTTAAGTGAATCCAGTGAAATCAACAGTGTTTTTGCCTACATCAGGATTAAGTTAGGAGTCGCCCCAAATAATGATCTGAGATAATTTAAATAAACACAATTAGAGAAGATCTCTTGCACATAATCTAAACACGGAATAAAAAATAAATAAATAAAATAGATCAATGTCAGGTTCCTTATTTTACAAGTAATTCTCACATGACAGAAAGTTTACATTAGTGGGTACTAATTTTGCATATTTAATAAGCTCTTTGAATCTACAAGTAGATGGGACCATACGTTTATGGCTCTTTTTCTCACACGAGAATATTTTCTGGTAAAAGTACTGGAAAAACATACAGTAAACCAATCTGAGCTTTGCATAAGTCACGTAAATGCTTGCATTGGAGCAGAACAAAATACGCTTGTCATAATAGTATGAGAGCCTTAGTAGGCAAGGAGACTGTTTGAGCTGGCCCTGGCCTTTAATGTGCTCTTGTCACTTAATCTTCTTCACATCAGAAAGGTTTTCCCTTAAAAATACTGAAAGTTGTATAAACTGTTTGTTTTGCCCTACTGCACATCGTTGAAGGCCGCAATTTTGTCTTCAGAGATAAGACATGACTTCCCACAAAGGCCTGTCTCTCCCTGAAGAGCAAATCCTCATAGAGAGAAAATAAACACTGGCCTTCGACACAAGGTTGTTCTCTGCTGGCGATTACGGGCGGAAAACCGACCAAAAAATCTTGTATCATCCTTCTGAGTAGAGAAATACTGAAGTACCTTGTGCAGTTTGCTTTTGTGATTGTTTTAGATCACACATAATTACCCATCTATAGGAGGTCTTTGAAACAAACTCCCTGTCACCTCAATCATAAGATCAATAGGTGAGGAAACTTGTTTTAAAAAAAGCAACATACAAACAGGCAAACAAAACCTCCAAGCCATTATTATTTGCTTCAACCACATAACCAAACTCATGGTTCAAAAATTTCATTGGTGATTACAGTAATGAGGAGAGTATGCTGCTGAACCTCAGTGGGACTCTGCTGGAAAGCAGACAAGTTTGGAAATGCTTTCTGAACTCCTCGGTGATTTTGCATCAGTCCTTTTACACAATTCTCATAAAGGATACAGTGGCAAGATAGTATGAAGCTCAGAAAACTTCAAATAATGTGCTTTCAATACACTACGTATCTAGGGTTTTTTTTATTACACGCTAGCTCTGTCTGTGCAATCTTGAAACTGTTGATATAGCACTCTGAATAGATATCATTTGTACTTGTAATATGTTTTTCTTATGATCTAATGGCTAAAAGGGTGGTGTTTAAATTGTAGATTAAAATGATTTGATTTTTTTTTTTTTTAGTAACTCTACATTGGTAACACCTTAGGAGTTTGGGGTATGCATTTAGGTATCTCTGGAACCAGATTATAAATTGGAGCAGCTGTTTCTGACCTTTTTCACCAAAATGTTAACATTGAGCGTGAACCTGGAAAAAAATTGGAAGTAATTGTTGTTGTCATTATGCGTACATAGTGACAGTGGTTATTGCAGTTAACTGAAAATACGTTTTCCTCCCACAGCAGTTGTCTGTAATGCGTATCTGTCACTGTGGTATTGGAAGATGGAAAAGATGTCCTTCTGTATATTTACCTAAAGAAAGCACAAACCAGATGAAACAAAACACTCGGTGAATTTTTTGTATGATGTCCAATAACAGGTGAGAGAAAGGTAACAGAGAGGGGAGTAAAGATATCTGGTTGGTGTGCGTGTGTGTCTGACCACCTCTGGGTGTAAAATAATTTTAAGTGATGTAAGGGTAACCTAAGTATGAGTGGTAGGAAACTTTTGCTGTGACAGATTTGGACATGAAAATGAATGTACCGCTGTCAGGAGGGCATTGCGACTGACCGGGGCGTATCTGTGTCAGGCAGTGAGAGGTCGCTGGGGCGGGCGTGTTTGGAAGATGGATGGATCAGGCTGGTTGCAAACTTCAGAGCACCCTTTTGCTTGACTGACATTCATTAGCGATACACTTTGTGCTAATGGTTAGCTCTGGCTCATTATCAATCATTATCACTAAGTATTCAAACAGATGGTCCTTAACGATCATATCCCACATTAGCTGTGCGCGTACAGCCCCACGGAGCGGATGCCGTGTCATTAGTGCTGGTGGCGGTGGTCCGCGCTGGTCTCAGTCGTTGGGGGGCTGGGCTCCAGCCCTCTTTGATTAGGGGAGCTGAAGCCAAAGGGCAACCTCTTCCTTCCCCATTTTTAAATGCTCATCATTGTTGTTTTATGCTCCTCCTTGAAAAAGAGAAGAGGCCATTCCTCTTCTGGCTCCACCATACATCTTTCCTGCCAGTACTGTATCTTATCCTTACCTTGCAGTTTTTACTGCTTACACATTTTCTCATACCCTTTCGTGCAGTTACACTACAGGTTTCCCTTTAACCCTTTGCAGCTATATATTATTTATATACATGTCTGTATGTATAAAAAGCTTAGCTGTAATACAAAATGCTCATGCATTGTCTCTGGTTATGTTGTTAGTAATGTTAGTGTTACAAAGTGCTTATGCAGTAGTAGCTTCCCACGCTGTTTTAGAGGCCTTAATGTCTGCTTTGAAAGCAAATAATTATTAATTTTTTCTTGCTTAGTGTACTTCTGCTTTATGATTAGAACAGGACTTCCTTTTGCTTACAAGGGAGTCTGTGGTTCAATATTATAACCCCAAAATGAAACAGTACAGCCTATGTATCTATATATAGATCTGTTTTATGAATAGTTTCACTATCAACTCTATCTTTTATTATATTGAATAAGACGTATCATATGAAGGCTATGTTACTGCCTGCATTAATGAGTGAAATGAAATCTTTTATTTTTCAAATACAATTTAACTAAAAATCAACGTAGACCAGCTTTTGCCTAGGTGAGGGAAAACCAAGAAATATGAATGAAATACAGTATTCTTGTGCTATATTCTTTATTTTTTGTTTTAAAATCAGAAGTTTGATCTTTTTTATATAGCAATCGCTGGGGGTTTTAGTTAATGACATTACTAACTTATTTCAAAACTTCTGATTGTGGGAAACCAGCAGGTAACTGTGAATTATGGATCTCTGATTTCACTGCAGGGTCAGGTGACATAAACTACCACAGTGTTTTATATACCACCAGGACCCTGGCGAGGTGGAATTATAGGCTCATAACTCAGAGTTTTCTTGGTTTTTAATCTGGTGTTATATATAGATCCAAATCCCATATCCTGTGCAGCAGAGCCTCCAGCTTCTTCACTGCCCTAACCACAACCCCATTTCTGTTCACTTTGCATCAGTTCCATGCTTGTATCCCTTTCACTGATCCATCAGATGCAGAAAGGGCAAGGGCTGAGGTGCGGGATAAGATGTGTTCAGGTGCCATCCGTATCTGGTCTCTCATGGATCCGTATACTTTCCAGAGAACTCAATATCCTTTGGCCGAGATTAGAGCAGCAGGACTCTGGGGTTCAATTTGAAGCTCTGCGAGGTGTGTGCTGCAGCAGCATTGAGCACTTCTTTTACTTTACTCATCCAGATCCTCATTTCCACAGCCCAGCCAAAGGACTGGCTCCCTTCTCCCCACACTCTTCTTGTCTCTCTCCACTAGACTGGCCTTCTCCTTTATGTAAGACCGCAGTCTTTTTCTCCCCAGGCCTTTCTGTGCATCCCTATTGCTCCATTCCTCTTCTCTGTACTCGTTTAGTTATATATTTATCAGCTATTTCCTCTCTTAATACCAAGAATTTTTTAAAAATAATAAATTAATTAGGTGGGGCACACTTGGGCAGGCATGCAGTGTAGCAGTTTCAGCTTAAATAACCAAGGTTGGAGAAACATCTAAGGAACTAGTTCCAATTGCAGTGAGAGCTAGATAAAGTACGGCTCTGTTACTGTGAGAAATTTAGCAGGTAGAGATAGTTGAGATAAGTATTTTCAATGTATAGAAAGTTGGAAAAAAAGACTATAGGAAAAAAAGCTATCTCAGTGAGAAGATGGACTGGCAGGCATAAAAATTTGATACTCTATAGGAGAAAAAAGAGGCGGATTTTCAAATGAATGAGTCTGCATGTACTGAACCTGGCTAAAGCACTCTGTTTCCTCAGAAAGAAATCCTGGAAAGATTGTATGGGGGTACTTGGCACCTGGGCAAGGAAATTCAGGAACTGAAGCACCTTTTAGAGGACCTGCAAGAGACACTGAAAAGTAACGAAAGGTTATTCTGGCTCTTCATAAGCTCATCAGTTCACACAACTTCTGGTAGATGTGAACTGACCACTTCCTGGGCTTAGAGAAGAGTGAGGGCACTGAGCTTCTATCAGCTCTCCAGCAGAAAATGGGGGAAAAACTGGAATTAAAACAGCATTGGAAAAGTTTGGTACAACGATAATACTTGACAGGGCGCCCTTGCAGCAGCAGGGAATAGACTTCATGATCCAAAAGGTCCTTCCTGGTTGTAGTTTCCTAAGTTCACATCGAGAGCCTTAACAATACTTTTAAGAAAATGTACTTACTGGCAAAGGGTACTGACTAAGCTTTTAATACAGTTTAGTTAGCTATTTTAAAAAAATAGTTGGCTATGTTTGAATAAATGGAACTGAGAGCTTTTTATCCTGTTGCTATGTAACGCTGCCTTTGTGGATTCAGGAAAGGTTACAATGTTTCTGAGGAAACATCAACATTTTCATTGTTTTTAGGAAACACAATACATCTGTAAAACTTAATTCCTACTTGGGCTTTTAGAACGTTTTCAGAAATGGATAAGGTTTGAAATGGTAAAATATTTCTGTCCTATTCTTCTTTGAGAAATCCTTTTTGAAATTACAAAAAAGGGGAAATACAATTTGTATAGACTGAGAAGAATGCATCTTAATGGAAATAAAGAGTAACCTAATATTCCAGGATGAAAAACAGCCTTTGACATACTGCTTATGAAGCCCAATGATTTATACACTCAACAGTAATACTCTAAGAAAATATCAGACTATTAAGTAGTTAACACAAAGGCATTCATTTTACTGAAAAATATTTTTTTCCTGTCCTATTGACTCACTGTTAAAAAAAGAATCAATGTAAGATGTTATTTATAAACAAAGGCTCTTCTTCTGATATCACTTACAGCCTGTTTTCATGTGCATTAAAGATGTTCCTAAGATTCCTCAGACCTTACTGGATTTTAACTCAGGTCTTTACCCAAATATAAGTCAGAAGTACCTTCCTAAAAGTCACTGGTGTTATGCTAGTGTGGAACGAATGATAAGATGAACTTGGTTTATGATGCAAGGCAGTCCTGGTTGCCCTAAATTCTCTAACTCTCCCACTTCCACTAAACACTCAGCCAGTGCAGCTGGTGGGATAACTGCTATAATGGGAAAATTACATCATAGTAGCATATTTCACCTTTTGAAAATCACACCTAGACTCCTAGTGGCTTTAAAAAAATATTTCACAGACATACGAGCATGGAAGTTGCAATACCAGCTGCCCCTGAACGTGATGACTGAAGTTATCACAGGCTCTCCTCTTAAAATTTAGGCAGAGCTTACAAAGAAGTTCTGCATTTTCAGAGCTGGCTTCCCAATGTAACTGTTAGTCTGGACTCTCTTTCATGGTTGGATGCAGTGCTGGTAGCTAGGACATCTGTGTATCTTATGCTTGGTATATACCTGCGTGGGCAATGTTTTGTACTCTGTTACATAGGTATGATGCTTTTTGGTGCACGCATATAGATAGGATCATTATAAAAATTTCAAAAGCAAAGGGCACATTTCTGTAATTGTCAGAATTAATAAAAAAAGAAGAGAATTACTCATTTACAAAAGGAATGTGGAACAGGATACTATGAGAAGGACTATGCTATGTACATGATTCTTTTCCATTCTTGCTGTTGTACAATGTTCACTTTCTGCAGGAATTCGTGCCCCTTTCAGTTAAATGCCTGCAGAAGCAGAAAGGTTTAAGTGTTCCTGAATTACCCAGGATGCTTCCTGTAATTACACGGGGTCTGGTTTGTCAGTGCAGAGCGTTTTGACAGAACATTTCTGCCCAGCTGCCTTCCTTCTCTGTATCTGCCACTACATAGATTGCACATCCTCTTTGCTCAATGTTTGCACCATGCACAATGGATTTTTAATCCAGAACAGGGAATCATTTCCCCTGTCACAATATCTATCACACTGGTTAACGAATAATACCTTTCTCCAAAGAATATGGGAGAACAAGCCCTTTTAATATTGCCTTTGTTATATGGGCGACAAGACTGAAAAAAGGAGGTGAGAATCCTGTTCTCACTTTATTTCAGTATAAAGGATAAAGCCTTCTTTTAAAAATGAATTCATAGGCTTACATTATTATGAAAATGTATCTGAAAATATTATCTTAAAATGATTACATGAGTGGGTGGTTATTTGGCTGCACTATTTATGCCTGTGCTGCGGTGAGATTTTTCAGGGAAATAATATTTCTGGTCTCCAAGGGTATGGAGGACACTGACAATTTTTAATTTCAGTGATGGTGGCCTTTGTTTCTTTGGGAGTCGTTTGGGAGTTCTGTGAAGGTGGAATTTATTACTTTATGTAATAGGCTTATCTCTTGTATAAACTAGGTTGTTTCTAAGGCTTCGTAAACATACAGTTTTCGAAGGATTATACAAATATATTGATGGCTTGAAAAAAAGCGTACCGACAAAATACATATACATAGAATTGAAAGCAGAGCAAAAAAATTGGTTTTGTAGTGATTCAAACTGAAACACGGCTTTCGTAGCTGAATATCAGTTTGGGATGTCTCTACACTAGCAAAAGTTTAGTTTAGGACAATGTAATGTCCTAAACTGACCCAACCATCAGAGAAGAGATAAAGTACCACCTAGTATATTCCTTCACAATTAGATTCTCTGATGAACTGCAGTTACTTTGTGCTGAGAAAGTGATATGATTCTAAATCTGGCATGGCTGCGTAAAGGCAGACTAACTCTGGGGAGGATCTTCGTGCCACAAAACCAAGTCAGATCTTTCTTTGCCCTTCCTCTATGCTGTCTTCATGTAGTAGATAGAAAATGATATATAACCAATGCTGCCTTCACCACGTTGGTTACTGGTGGCATATTAATTTAGAGTGGTATACATCTGAGGATTGGTGGTCACGAATGATGTGGACAGGGTTTCCTTTGAGTGAGTGATTTCAGAGGAGTAAAGGTACAGGTAAGTCAGGTAACATGCAGCTACCGTGCTCTCAACAAATCCAGTCCAATGTGTTTTACGCTTTTGCTTTCTGCTGATGGCTCTTCTATTAGGTTTTAATCTATTTCAGATTAAGCATTTGGTTTTTCATGACTGAAAACCAAAACTCCGTCAGGAAGCTGCTGTGAGATTCCATCCCATTCCATACTGCTTTTGTTTAAATGAATGACCACTTACATTTCAGCAGAGGACTTTTGAAGAATAGCGACCTTTTCTAAGGGAAAGGGGCATTTTTAAAACACGGAAAGTAAATAAACTGCCTGCTGGTACAGGCAATACGACTGCTCTGTGCTGTCACCCATGGTTTTTGAAAACCAAATGGGTAAAAAGCCAGCATTGTTTAAAATCCTTCTGACAGAACAACTTTTACATACTCAGCAGCGTGTTTGTTAAGAAGAAAGTACATTCAGATTGAACAGAATGAGCATCTTTATCTGATGTGAACAGATAGAAGAAAGATGATTGGAAAAAAATGAAGAATTTCTCCCCCAGAAAATGGCTTCTTGATCTCTGAAAACAACAGGCTTTTTGTGAAGTGCAGTCAAGGCTTACAAACACATTGCCGTGGTACACTGAGTTCGAAATCCCAGCTGACATTTCAAATGGTATTTAGAGTTATGACAAAACTGATTTATTTGGGTCTCTCTCCAAAGCTGCCATAAAAGAGGTGCTGATTTGGTGAATTACTAGTCACAGCACCTTCAGACAGCTTCTTTTTCTAGTTGTGGAAATTGCTAGCAGATCTATATGTTATTTTCAGTACCATAGTTTAGTATTTTTTGTAAAGATCCTGTTCATTTGGCTGGACTCTTCGTTTTCTGGTGAAGTCTTCACCAGAATGTATGTGTCCTTAGAAAAATATCCTGTCAAACAACAATTTACGTAATTAGATAGTGCCTAGCAAAATGCTGATTTGAGTGATTCAGAAGGAACTCACTTCAGCTCTGCAATGAAAAACTGACCCTTGTGGTTTTATAATTTAAGTAAAATGGCATTGAAATGTATCGTTAAGTGTTATTGCCCAAAAAACATTTATAAAAGTTCTTTTCAAAAGTAAAACAAAATCATTAATTACAACAAACATCCCCTCGGTAATGAGGTCCTTCTTAACAGACAGTTGCATTTAAGGCAGTATTTTAAATATAAAATTTGATTCCAGTGTGATCTTAGGGTCTGACCCAAAGTTTAAGCCACTAAGGATGCCTGAGTAAAGGTGTCAATGAAAATATTTTTCCTCAGATGCTTTCATTGATTTTAGTTAATGAAGCACACTTCTTTTTCCTCTTTCACCATAGAGTTTCTTACTGTTTACTGCTGAATCTTATGTGATCTGAAATGTATACTGGTCTCTAGACTTGATTTTAGAAAACACTGAAAAGATGCTTTAAGTGGGGAAATCTGGTGTTCTGATTCAAATATAGTTCTTTCTTGGCATGGAGGGGAATTTGTGGATTTTCTCCAAGCTTCTACTTACAGATAGAATATTTTTTTTAATTATTTCATTCTTTTTTTCTCATTTGTTGTCCTAATAGCAAACAGTGAAGTCTGAATGTCCTAATTTTTCATACAAACATCAGTAGCTACTGGCTGTGATCCTAAACATTTGATGAAAACTTAAGAGGCTGAAGTACTGAATTAAGTTCCTGTGTCTTAATGTTCCTACTCTTTTGTTAAGTTCCGGTAATGTATATTTTTTTTTCCCAGAAAATGATTTTAATTTGTCATTTTTTCATCTTCCTGATCTGTTTGTACATAATAGGCCTATACCTTCTCCAGCATAAACTTAAAATAGCAATCTCAATTCAATTTGTGTTCACTTTTCCGTTTGTTCACTGAAGTGGTCTTGCACAATGTTAGACGTCCAGGTTGTTCGCAGGGTGAAGCTTCAGGTGTGGTCTCTACAGATCTTAATTGATACAGGTAGATCACTTCACTTTCTCACTTGGGTAGCTCTTGACTGCCTACAACAGCTGTAATTCTGTGATTTTCCGCAGATGCTTTGTTGTAATGAGACCCAAAGTTACAGAAGAAGATTTTTGTCCCTTAATGTACTACTTCTGCTTTCATTTATCCATTTCTTATGGTCATGCAACTCTTCCTATTCCTTAAATTTAGGACGCCTTTTCAATTTTGAGGTTTTTGTTTGATTATTTGTTTGTTTTCCCTTTATTTTCCTCTTATCATCAAGACATTTAATTGCCATAGTATTTTTTCTTAGACTGAGACCATTATTGAAGCACTAAATGAAATTGGGTTGAAGACCCGTCCTTCAGAGACTCAACTCTGTCACCTTTTTCTTTTCCTGGCACTACACGTCATAGCCTCTCTTTTTTGTCCCTTGCTGGGAATTCACCTTAGCATTAGAAGGGAGAGAAAAGGAATTTCTTTATCTTGGCCAGAATCCCCTGGGACAGCTGTCTGTGCCATAAAACAATATACAGTTAGTCCTGATATAATGAAACAAATTTAATTTGCTCATGTTTAGCATTGCCAGTGCTCCCAGTTTAGCTATGAGACCAGTGTGTAAGGACTTTAGAAATGGCTCTCCATTTTACAAAGTCCAGTAGAAAAGCTTCTTTCTGTTTAAAATTACTCTGCATAGCTATTCTTCGTCCTTTGCCTCTCTAGTACGAGTAACAGTTAACAAAAGCCATTGTGTGGCTAAGCTGCGAGAGTGACAATGCCAGCGAAGCCAAGATTTTTGCCTTCTCCACTGATGTTATGCGCGTTGTCTCTGTATTGCATTGTGTGTGTCGGTTCACTGCTGTACATTAAGTAGCCTCCTGACAACAGCAGACTGCCAACTGTTCAACAGAAGGGGCCCAGAGATAGTTTGGTTGGTTGGTCGGTCTGTCTGTCTATCCAGCCTTCCTAATCTATTCTGATCCCCTTCATCCCTGCTGAGGCAAGAAAGCAAAGGCTAATGTAGATAAGCAGGAACTTCTGTTTTTTTGAAAGGTTTCCAGGCTTGTGTCTCTTAATGGATGTGCTTAGAATACTCCTGCTGTATTTTCCAAATGCTACTAACACTGTTCTCTTCCATCAGAAATTGCAAATAGAAAAACCTCTACAGATTTTGAGATGAGAGAAATAAATTTAAACGTTAAAAAAATCTGGAGACTTTCTCCTTTTGCCGTTATAGATGTTAATTCTATCAATAGTTCTGCATGTTGGGTCGACAAATAAGCTATTACTTTGTGTCTTAAAAATGCAGACAACAGAGATTAGCGATTGCTGCAAATTGATATGTTTAGCATGTCCTTCACAGCGCTTGACCTGACCTAGGTCTGATCCTCATTTATATGGCATAACAAAAAACTACTTAACAGATGCTCAGAGGATGCATTTTCATAGATTCTGAATCTCTCTGGTGTTAATTTGCTTACGTTGCTGAAAGCAGAGCGAAATATGTCTGAAATGAACCATGTGCAACCAAAAAGAAAAAAAAGAATGAAAGACTGTGTTCATTTTGAATTAATGAATCAATGAGCTTGTAGGCCTGTTAATTGTAACTCAATGGAAAATCACCGCTTCTGCACTCACTGAGTAGCTCACCAGCGCAGCATATGGGGCTTCATGAGATTGCAAAGTAATTTGAAAAGTCAAGGAAGTAAGGGAGGATAATAAGAAGTCACAAAATCTTTGTCTTTGTTATTTCAGCTGACGTGTAACGCATGCAGCTCCCCCATTGCCCTGGTCAGCAAGGCTTGTGAGCACCGAGTGCTGAGTTTGGGAAGGGACATGCATGTATTAAATCTTGAAATAAGATCCGTTCGCTTTTGCAGTGTGAAAGGCGCATCGTCATCACCCAGAACCACCTCTATCATGAACTAACAAAGCCTTTAGAGTCAGTTGTTGACATCAGCCATGCTGGGCTTGTGCTAAAACAAAGCCACAACTGAGTATTTTTTCAGTTTTGTAGCCCAGCTTGCGGAACACAGTATGGAAAGCCCAAAATAAGGGGTTCCCTTCAGACTTTCTTCAGCACAGTTGTGGCCCCCCCCAGATTGAATATGTGGTTTTTCTTTCCCCGCCTATTGATGCTGCTGATTCTGTGGTGAGCGTTTGGATTCTTGCTGCATTATTTCAAAGGTGGAATAGCTACTGCAGGGCCAGACAATCAGTTGGTGTAAACTGATATTGCTTCACTGAAGCCCGCAGGGCTGAGCCACATTGCGTCAGCTGAATATCTGCTCCATAAGATGTCTTGGGAGTTGCTTTCTCGCTGTTCTATAAATTACCAGAACACTGCTGTAGGAGGAAAAGTATCTAGTAAGACGATACAGTATTTTGCTTTTGCTGAAGTGTTAAGAAAACAAAAATTAAATGAAGCACCAACACACAAGTGGCATGATATAATATGTGGCAGATTCTAAAGACAAAGTATTTTTTTGAAAAATATTTAGAGTAGACATACTCGGGGGGGTGGCGATGGGGGGGGTAGGATGATTGATATGAAGAACAGCAGATGGACAGCATGTACTGCCTGGGACTCCAGCAGCTATCAAGTGAAATCAGTCTGACTTTTGTTAGGTTCATGGCTGTTCACCACTGAATAGAGGGGAGAGAGATGCAAAGATTATGGCCACCATATGTCTTAATCCAGAGCAGAGACATTTCTGGGTGTCCAGCTTCCAGGACCAGCTGACTCCTGAGCTCCCTGATTTGGTAGCTGGTTTTACCAGACTGCAACATGTAGGCAGTCCAATAGACAGCTGTCCTGCAAGCCTGAAAGCCTTGTTTTTATGAGTCTGTAAGATGAAGTTGCCTTGCATATTGTAGCACAGGCTAGGACTTCCAGATTTTTCGATTTTTTTGGCAGGAACCTGGAAGACCCGAGAATCCCATCAGATGTACATCACCTTTAAAACCTGCCACCCCATCAGGGAGACAGGAAATCTAGTGAGCCCTTATTTGAATTTGTTTACAGTGCATCCACCCTTCTGACCCAAAGCTGGAGCTACAGTCTCCTTTGAAGTGGGGTACTTGGGGTTTAGTGTTAGCAACTGCAGAAATTGCAGAGTGCATGGGATGTCCCCTCCCTTCCTATTTGTTTCCCTCCTCACCCAGCAGTGACAGGGGCGCTCTAGTGAAGAATCTGGCAGCCTTGCCATAATAAGGGTAACATATAGGAGTTATATAAAATGTCTGTAACAAGACTGAACATGCATCTCACTAAAGAATGGCATCGCCCTAGTGTGTAAGAAATATTGAATGTGTGAAGAAAGGCACCAGGGATGAGGAGAAGGGGGAAGGATTCTTAAAATGGTAAATTGCTTCTTCGGCACACATCAAGTTCATAATAATTCCTACTCTTTTCTTTAGCTTACACCCAGCTGAAAGCCATTTTTTTTTCAATGCTACATCACAACACGCAGCCATTCAGCTTCTCATATAAGTGTGCCTGGCTGCTTGGTGACAAGAACATTATTTGGTCATCTATACCTATGTAAAGCAAGTTTATACTGATGTAAATAATTTCACCTTTGTATGGTTGTTCCACCTTCTCTTTTTATTCCATTAATATTTGGCTAATACTCCTTTTTTTTTTCTGTCATAGATTGTTCCTCTATTGAATTTACTTGTTACTGTGATAGACAATGGACTATTTCAAGAGTCTGACATTTGTCTACAATTTCTAAACATTGCCCTTCCAGCATCCTTTTTGAGACGAGTCAGTGCAGGGCCAAATCCTCCACAGCAGAGGCGCGTTACTCAGATATTTTTTTCTCCTGCTTACCCTTTTACTGAATGCCAGTGTGTCCTGATCTCTGCGGAGACGCTGATGGAGTGCTGTTATGTGACAATATTTTTTTTTCCACACATACACATTGGTGTAAGGAATCACTTTACTCAAGCCAACGAAACTATTACTGATTTATGTTGCTATATAGAAGAACAGATTCCCTTTTATCAGAATGACAACTACAATTCTGGAAAGAAGCTGTAGAATCATCATGAAGGGAACCAAGAAACAGTAGATTTTAAGGGATTCTTCCCTGTATGGTTGATAGTGTATGTGCAGTGGTCTTGTGGTACACATGGAAGCTGACTAAACAGAAGGGAGGATTTAAGGCAATACTGCCATATGTGAAATGCTTGAATCGTTTCAACATTTAGCACCAGGGGGAAAAAAAATATTCCTGAAATGTTGATTTAGCACCAGACAAGACATACTTGGCTCCAGTGCTAGTCATTCAACTGTTCTTCGTAATCCTGAAACTGTTATCTGAAGGGCTTATAATATATTGAGATCATCACTTTGGCACTCTAAAAACAAACTGAAAAGGAGGAAAGGAGTAATACCAGAGGAAATTTTCCAAGAAAATTGTCTCTCACAGACCAAGGAGGGTTTGTTATTCGGAGGCTCAGATCCCAGTCATGCCTCTGACTGCTTTGAGTTGCTCTAGTGACACCAGACAAGTAGAAAACTGGCCCAAATGACCAGTTTAGAACAATCTCTG
Organism: Dromas ardeola; assembly: GCA_013398915.1. Taxonomy (NCBI): domain Eukaryota; kingdom Metazoa; phylum Chordata; class Aves; order Charadriiformes; family Dromadidae; genus Dromas; species Dromas ardeola. The sequence goes on along the minus strand of VYZM01002523.1, from coordinate 314,225 downwards.
GAAACACAGCTGCCTTAATGCTGTCTTCTTCCAGGCACAAAGGGTAGACTGGTGGCAAAGCTTTTCATTTTACTTTCTTTAGAAAAGCTGTGCTCAAGTCAGAGGTTGCTAGCAATGGACTCCTGCATGCCTGAAATTAAATGCAAGTTCCATGCATCACTAAATAAGGTTTAACAGACTGGATGAGAGCTCTTATTGTTAGTTTATGCTTACAGTAGTAATACTTACTGTTTGTTTGTTGATGACAAATGAATTATCAAACATTGGCTATTCCAAAAGTGAGCCCTACCTTCCTGTGTCCTGACCAAGCGTTGCAACATTGAGCAATTGAATCAAGGTGAATTAGGTCCAGACTAAATTTCAGGTATATTCAGGAAAGATATGAGAATTAAGCATTATAATTACCACAATTCTGTTAATGGGTGAAATGAGTAATCTGGCATAGCTTTGTCTGTTGTATTGACATTAAGGACCCTATATAGGTAGGGCTGTCTTTAAAAAGGAGGAGAGGATTAAAAAGTGCCTAGTGTACCTGTAGCATCTGTGAAGGTTTTTAACATGTGATTTGCCAACTTTTGCTTCTACTTTCATTCTAAGCAAGCTGAAACAGTAATGGTACTGGCCCTAAAATGTCTATGTCTGTCAGTACCCTACTTTGGAGTCCCAGGTAAGCGTGGACTGTTGGGAATAGCTGTACCATTAAACATGCTGGGAACATCAAGCACAGGTCATGTCCTATTTCCACTCCAACATTAGAGGATGCAGCATAGCAAAAGAGCAGGGAAGATCTAGCATTTCTTTCACTATGTGCAGAACTTTTGTGATATGTACACACACAGCATGTATTTTGTTTCACAGCATCACCTAGGACACCATCTCAACCTTCAAACCACTGCCAGGCCATTCCAATTTCTCATGCGTTTTCTTATTTTTTGTGTCTCCATAACACAACACAGTGAGTCTCATCTCCTACCTCTCACTGCAGTAGGCAGTTCAGAACTTAGAGTAAGGCTCATAAATGTCAAGCATAGTGAAAAATAAGGGAAACACACAGGAGGAAGTTGTTCCTGTTCATTTCACTCACAGACACAATGTGCACCATCCTCTTGCTCATCAGTCACTGCAGCGTGCAAGTTCTCATTCTATTTTCTCTGGTACTCTTGTAGCAACAAAGACCTACAGTCCTTTAAAATAACTTCTTTTGCAGGACTTGCCACATCCCAATAAGTAGAGCAAATGCAGCTTCCTACTTTTCCAGATTTCTGCTGTAAATTTCAGGTTTCTTGCAGGGAAAACAAATGCCTAAAAATTGGAATGTCTGATTTGCATCTCCTACTGCTTAGCAGTATTTATTTATTTGCTTAAGATGATTGCTCTCTTTGTGTATCTCCGTAGAAGTATTAAAGAGTTTTTCATAGCAATGTATGCTTATTCTTCTACACTAAAAACTATGTCCCTTAAAAGTTGATAATAATAATAACAATAAAGCCATGGACTCATTTAGGCTTTGATTTATTCTGTATTTGAAGGATACTTAATCTCATCCAGCTTCATAGAATGAACTGTAAATCTATGTTTTAAATAATACCTTTGAGAGTCAAAAGAATTGTTTATTTCTCCATCAAATGCCAGCTTGAAGAACCAAAGACCAAACCAATATTTTCTCTACAAAGCTATCATTCATGTAGTTGTAATTCTGTCCCCACAAGCTGTTACAGACTTTTAGTGTAATGTCAAAGATCTATGGGTATGAGTTGGGCTCTCAGTATTAATTTTTGGTTGTTATATGCCAAAAGTAGCATGTAATTCCTCATACCCACTCATGTATTCCGCTGTATGTAGAAGAGAGTTTGGAGATTAAATCTTGATAGATGTTTAGGTAGCGTTACAAGGTTATAGTGAGGCTTCTTTTCCTTACCTATTTTTAAAATATATTTCCCTTATTACAGTAAGTCTAGCTTTCAAGGTAGCAGGTAGAGACAGAAAGATACAAAACACAGGATTTAAAAATGTATTATTATATGTACACGAAATACATGAGTGAGAAAGCAGCTAGCTTTTGATTTTTCAGTTTACGTTTCAGATCTAGAAGTAGGTTCTGTGTGTTGCTGGAAGAAGAGTATCACTGTTATCTCTCGGCAGATTCATTTCTAGCCTGGCTGTCTTGTGAAATAATGGCATTCAAATCTGTCACTGCTCCAGTGCTGATTATTGCCCATCTTTGGTCGCAGGCCAGTGTGATTTTATAGAGAAAGTCCTCATTTATGATGAAAAGAGGAAACATTTTGGCGATTTTTATTTTTAAAACTGTAGTTGTTGGCAGCACTCTAAAGTTTGGAATATTGTGGGTATTATGAGTAATCCCAGGATTGATGGGTTACTGAGTAGTGTGGAAGTGAGATAGTTGAAGCTGTGTGGTAACTGCAGTTTATTGAACAAATCTCTGCGTGCATGCGTTCTGAAAAGTACTTTAATAACAATGGGTTTGGAAGGCATTTAACAGTATCCTTCAACATACAGGGACTTCATTATGAAGAGCATTATTCCCTGAAGCACTTGTGTATGTGCAGGTCTAGCAAATATTTTTGGATCCCTTGAACTGTAAGGAAAAAAATTGCTCCAGGCAGCTGACTTCTGGTGGGGTTTTAGAATAGCCTTATGCTTTCCTGCATTGCCTTTCCGAAGCTTGGGTTGTGAAGTCAGGTATAGTCTGTGCAGATCAGAAACACAGCTCCTGTTTCTGTGCACTGCTTGTAAATTGGAAGCACACCTTTATGAAAGGGCAGAGAGATATTTTTGAAGGATATATAGTTTAATACTATGTTTTTTAGTGTTGAAATTCTACTGGTGGCTAAGTGTCAACAGAGGATGGAAGACTTGTGACTTGTGAAGATAAAAAGGGATGGAAAAATTTGATTCTCTAAATATCTCAGCTGAATAGAAATCTCATTGAGAGGCAGCTGTCACGTAGCTAAAAAGTAAACTACATAGGGTAGGTTATGACTTATTTCCTTCTCTTTGTATCCCTTATTAAAAGAAAATAAAAATAACACACAAATGTCTATAATGATTAGAGTCAGGAGATGCAGTGCTAAGGAAGTAAGTAGTTTCAGCTTTCTGTCCAATGCTATCGCATTGTAATATGGATATGGCATATACGGTATGATATGACAAAGATCATTATGTCATCTGCTGCATAAATTGCACATCTAAGGAGTATGGAAGGAAAAGCAGTCGTGTAACTGGGAAATGCTAGTCTGATAATGGTTTATGCAGCCTTATCAGTGTTCCTCCCAGAGAACCCAACAACCTTTCTAGCTAGCTTTGTAAGTTTCTGAGTTATTCTAGAAATGAAGCACAGCTGGTTGTGAGACAAGGTTTGCAAAGAGTTGAAGTTTAGAACAACAAACAAAAGATAAGATAGAATTTCCTTTTGCATCTGAAAGGGTAATTTTGGGAAGTAGACTTAGGTCCAGAGTTGTCTTGGGTGGAGGTGACCTCTGAGGAAGGATGGGAGGAAACTCAGAACAAAACGTGTTTACAAAATGTATGCTACAAAACTAGAGGGAGGCAAGTTTTTCCCTTACTGCTGCTGCAGAGAGGCTCAGTCCATTTATGGACTCAATGCATTTGCAATTGACACGTTATTTATTTAAAAATTGGTATTAAATATGAAAATTAAGAGAGAGAGACATGTAATAGTCAGCATGGAGTTAAAGAGGTTACTTAGATGTTGCCTACGTAGCCACCACCTGTTTATTTCCTGTTTATTTCCATGGGAGGTTTTTCCCCCGTGCACTTTATGGCACAATTAAAATAGAACAACACGTTCCTGCATGACTCTGAGTACAGTTTTTTTAGTTGAAATGATTGATCCATTTGCACAACTGTGGTTCTGTTTTGCATATATCTGTAGTGTTGATTCTGGCTTGTATCGATTAAAACTTTTTTTCTTTACATGAAACCAGGTTCTTTTCCATGCTTATCACATGGAAAAATATCTTTGTCTTGCTTACTTGTTTAGGATTAAGTGCATCTTCAGATTTGAGGTCAAGCTGAATTTTCCCCCACCAAGTGAAGTTGGCAGGGATTTTTGCTAGTGTCACTGTTGTTTTATGACTGTAATATGAGGACCAGACTTCTCCGGTGATCATATTGGAGTTTTATATAACATGTTCCCTGCTATTTCAGGGACCTCAAACATTGTTGATGAGACCTGTGATCTTGTTGTGCATTGTTTTTGTGAGTTTGATGTGGAGTGCTGAGAACTCATTTCTACAGAGCAGGATAAAAAGCAGCTGTTCTTCAGACCCTGCTGAATGAAGCACTTACTGCCCAGTCCTTTGTCATTGTGGAGTACTAGATTTGATGATCAAGGCGTTCACTTCCAGTGTCTGTTTCTTATAAGCAAGACACTAGATTAATTTTGATAGGAAACTTTGTGGACCAAGGTATTACTCAGTGTAAACAGAAGTGGCATTATCATGCCTCGGGTATTTTCAGATACACTGGGTGTATGGGTACCTGGATATAAAGGTGCCACTGTGTTTTATGGATGTGATCTGCATCTCTCATGCTCTGTTGAAATACCAGATTCCCACAGTAGGAAGCTTTTTTTTTGCTATTCTAAATAGAAAAAAAAACAACAACCAACCACCTAATCACAGGTAGGTGTTTTCTGTTCACTCCTGTACTAGAATGTTTTTAAATCCTCTGTAAGGCATGAAATACCACTTGACTAATCAAAAGTCCTTGGGGAAGATTCCTGTCGATTTCACCACTTTCTAGGACTGTCCTAGTTGACCAGTGCCTTTCACAGAGGATTTTATTGTCTACATATTTATGCAGACTATTATTGAACAATGAAAGCAGCAAAAAAATAATCAGAATATTATTAATAGATTAGAAAGGATGAATAAATGTGCATTTTTCTTTTGCTGAGAAGATGGTACCTATCCAATTATCCTCTAGCTGAATGGGAACAATGCAGTCAAATGGCCCTTAGTCACTGTACATTTTAAATAAAGTGTTCTTACATGTTATTTCTCTTTTCTTACTGACTACTTCTCCCTATTGCCTCATCTTTTACTCTGTGCTTGGCTTGAACATGGAAACTTCCCAATAAATGCAGCTTATTCTTAGCTGGCTGTTGAGAAGACATGAGTGGCTTGTGAATCAGGAGTGCACTGCATTTAAAAAAAAAAATCAATCCATTTTAAGACTTCGATATGAAGACCATTAGAATCAATGGAAAGTACTTCCCTGAGATTGAATGGTGTTTGCACACGTATCTGTAGTGCTTTTCTGATCTAGGGTGCTTCCATTCCAGAAACTTAGTCCAGCACTTTTTTTTTTTGATTAACATGTAGTTAGGGTATTCCTGGTTGCAACTTCTTGATAAAATTAGCCTCCACTTTCTGAATGCGTGCACTACAAGTAATGTGTTACCTAATGGTACCATGATTCACACCCACTCCCTTTTGTGCATCAAAATACATCTAACAATTTTCATGTTAACAGGACAGGAGAAAGAGACTCGCTGCAAATCCATGAATGTGGTCAGGAGCCACAAAGCATGTCCATATGCATTTCTGACATAAGTATCTGCAAGGATCTTCATTACCACCTTGCAAATTTCAGGACAAAATCAGAGTTCTGGGCAGTTCATGCTGCAGTCTGGCTTCTTTCCCTGGCAAGAAGATTCAGTCATGAGCCATGGTAGCATTAGTGGCCTGGCTTAAATTGTTTACTCCTTCACCGTGCATGCCCACAATGAACACTCATTAATATGAGCAAAGCCAAGAAGCTGGAGGTAATGCGTCTCCAATCAGCATTTACTTCAGTGGATTTTCTGGCGGATTATCGACCAGTTTGCCATGGAACAGTGCCACCAAGAGTGGCTGCTGCCTGGCTCCATTTCCTCCTGGCTAGACATATCCCCTGAAACTATGCAAAGCCCTGGGCCATGCTGTGTTCATCCAAAAGAGAATCCACAAGCTCAGAGGGAAGAAGATTATGATGATGTGAAGGCTTCACTCTTCATTTGTGCTTGTTGGTCACATTTGGCAAGGATTATCACCAACTGACCTCCCTCATGCTGAGCAGCTGGAGGAATGATGTCACCTGTATTTTGTAAGGGAAAAGATGACTCAGTCTGTTCTTAGCTGTAATACTTACTGTTGTTTATCTTCTCTTTCCTGAAGGATAGTACCCAGTAGGTTCTGGAAAAGCCATAAGCAAGCAAGTACATCCTTACTTAGTTGGAAAATAGAAACTCTTACAGCATCGGTAGTTTTCTTGCCCTTAGATCTCCACATCTTGAAAAATTACTGGGGTATGTTACCTTCTGTGGCTGTCTAGGTAATTAAATGCTGTCATCATTTCAGTTTTCGTAGCAATTTTGTACATTCCTTTTACTTGTTTTTATTCTGTTTTTGACCAGCAGTGAGGAACAAGCCATTGTATGGTTTACATATTTAGTTTCTCACTCTTTCATCTTTTGTAAATGTGGCCAATCCTATAAGCTACAAGTTATTGAAAAATGTAGACACAAAAAGAAAAATGCTAGCAAATACTTAGTTCCTAACTGGCATTAGTGCTGGCAGTAACATAAACTGTTCTAAGCAGGAGAATGCTGCAGTCTATTTTCCTTAACAAAAGCCAGTGTCCAGTCTGAATTCCATCTCCTCAGTAAGAGGAATTGCTGGAAGACAGGAGTGAGTGTTGCAGAATCTACTAAATTGCTGCTATCTAAATTCTAAATTAATTATTACTGTAAAATAGCGCTGGACATACTACAAAGTTTACTATAGCCCTGCCCCCTCAACCTACAGTACAAAGGTTAAGTGTTAACCTGTAGTAATAATAAGGTTGTGGAACACTTCTGATTTTCAGTTGTGACAGGTGGTTATGCTGGGAACATTGCTGGGTTTGAGGGGTAGTTACCAGCTTATCTGTTTCCTAGTTTTAGAATCTAAATGTTTCTTTTTAAAGTAATATGAAGAATAAGATTTTTTGCGTGCCGTTATGCTTCTTTAGTTTAGGACTTTTAAAGAGGAAATTGGTAGTCATTTACTTTCCTTTCTGTCCAAAGTTCTCACCACCTATAAAAGTCCTATGAAGTCCCAAATCCAAAGTGAAAATCAAAATGCAAACATATAGGAATAGTAATTTTCTTTGCTGTTATGCTCCCCAGGTTCTGTGATCATTTTGAAGATGAAATTTAGTTACTTGTACAAAAATTGAAGAGCAGTTTTAACCACACGATGCTTATTTCAAACCTTAGAGCTGGCATTAGAAATGTTGTGATTACAATACTAAATGTTACGCTAGGGTACACTGACATATCATGCTTATTTATTTATTTTTAAATAAGTTGGGTTGGAAAGAAATACTGATATATTTTTAATAGGCTATCTGTTTAGCTATTACGATGAGAAAAAGTGCAGATAGGTAGCTGGATGATGAAATAGCAGATAATAATCAGGAAATGGTTGCAACAATAATGCATTTCTTTCTTCCCTTCTCCCACCCCCTCCCCCAAGCTGTTAATACAAAAAATAATATCAAGCTACTGCATCTTCTTCAGAAAACTATGCGTTGAAGGCACTTGTGACAAAAAATTCCTTATTTAATGCTAATCTTCAACATTAATTTTCTGAATTTGTCTCTTCCAAAATATCTATTATTCTTGTCTGTTGAAGTTGCTTCCCAGAAAATAAAAGTCCTTTGTGTTGGTGCCTGTTTTCAAATACTGTACTTTTAATGGTGGGGTAATAGAGGGTAATAGAAGAAATTTTGTATAAACCATAACAAATTGGGCAGCTCATTTTAGAGAGATCCGTTGCTGCGTTGAGAATGTGTGTTTCTCAAATCTCCTGTGTGCATCACCATCTGCTTCTAAAGAGTAATATACCTGTCTGGCCTCAAGCTATTTTGCCAATGACTCAGGCACTTGGATAAAGCGTCCAACAGCTTGATAAAGATAGCACTGCTGTCTGTTTTAACCAGAGGAGCAATTTAAGCTTTCAAATCGCAGAAAAGCATGAATTTCTGCATGGAAGCCATACAGTAACACCACAATGTTTTGTTGGGCTGGGACATATGATGCTTGAAAATGAGAACAGCTTCTGGACTGTAAAGTCACTGATCAGTGGTCTGGCAATGTCATTAGATGCAGCAGAAAATATTTATCTTGAAGGTCAAAAATCTTTGTATTGTGTATAGATTACTGGCTAAATTAATCTTTCTAAATAGGGACTGAAGGGTATAAAAAAGAGATATGCTATGTTTTCTATGAGGCTGTTACAAAAGATTAGTCTGAGAGTAAAATTTACCCCAGCGCAGGGTTTACAGAGGTCACCTACTTAAGCCCTTACCCTGAAAGCCACATCTTAGACCTTATGAGGTCTAAAGTTTTGTGGCTGAGCTTTGTATTAGCAGGATTTCATACACAGGGCATTTAAATCCATGGAACTGTCACTGAATTTATTAGAGTATTTCAAACTAAATGAAAGAAAAGAATTTGGCCTTGTTTAACTGATGATATAGTCACTGGCCTGCTTGAGTTCCCCATATTGTATTACGTGTGAGGTAGCCAAGAAGACACGTTGTTTGCTGGTTAATGTGCAGACTTGGAAGTCTCGAGGTCTGCATTCAATTCTTAATTCTGTCAGGAAGTATTGGTGCATCCATGACAAATAATTTTTACAAAAACACATCTCTCGTGTGCATGCTCAAAGAAGCAGGGATCTAAGATGTTGTCCGCAAACATTTCTGATCTAATTTGAAATATATGCAGTCCAGATGGAAATGTACTTCAGTGTTGTCCCTCTCTGCAGTATTTCTCTACCTTTTATTCCAAGCTGAGATGCTACATGCGTAGTCCTCTGGACAGTGGTTGCATCGTAACCCCACATCCACAACCTCAAAGATGCACTCCACAGCATCCACAGCAGTAGATGCTCTCTGTTGCCCACTGTGTACTATATAGTTCTTTGGTCTCTGTCTGCATGCTATTTTCCAAAGGCAGAGTAGTCTCTGAAGAGTTAAGTCCTCCAACCTATTTTGACAAAGCTGGCTTTTGCTTGATAACAAAAATGCAATTCACTTTCTCTCACAAAGAATCCAGTAATCCGGTATATTTAGGTTAAGAGTTAGAATTCCTACCAAATCTTCAAAACTGAAAAATGTCTGTAAAGTGAACGCTTGGATTTTTACCTATGTCTCTGCTGTTAGACAACTCTGAAAGTCTCCATCTTTGTGCTTCAGTAGGCACTTCAGTAAAAGGGGGGATAATAATGTTTGTATCAGGTAGAACTTGTATGATTCTTATTTCTACTACTTCTACTACAGCTCCTGCTACTATCAGTATTTATCATACTATTCACAGAATCAAAGCTTCTTGCATCACAACATATACTAGTGTTTGGCCTAAACAGTAACAGGTGAAGAGCAGCTGAATATAGAGATGAGGTTTATCTTGTTGAGGGAGAGACAGTATAAGTTATATTCAGGAGGTCCTGAGCAGCGTGATGAGAACAGTATCCAAGCTGCTTACTCACTCTTGGTTTTAATAGGCATCATGAAAAGGTGCTAGTCACAAGGAGAAATTTAAAGGAAGACAATACGTTGTCTTTGACGTGCATAAACAGCAGTGTGAAAAGGCAGCCTGGAAAATGTGATATAAAGCACTATTTGCTGGCATAATTGGCATAGCGCATTTTCATTTATTTTCCAGTGCAAGGTATTGAGATATTCTTGAAGTAAAAGCTGAGAGAATGCTTAGGGGAAAAATGCTTTTCCTTCCCAAACACAATGTGAATTATTTTGAACTGCATTATTAGAGGCAGTAGGTCCAGTCAGATACTCTTTGTCAACTGAAGACTGATGATTTAAAGTATGCAGTGGAAATCACATTTTTGGATTCATTTGCCTTCAGAAACAATTATCAATCTTAAACAGTCAAGAAGTCAAAACTGTATTTAGGGACCTCTGTTTTGTGTGGAGTGATTGGTGTGGTTTATAATGATGTTGGATAACAGAACTAATATATATTTTTTTCCATACTGACTGAATTGTATTTCCTTTTTATATTCAGATGCTGGGTTTCTTTGCTCCTAATGCAGTCTCATAATGCAGTAGTGAACATAAAATCAATAGCCCCCTATCTCAAAGCAGTGTAGATCTTCTCTCCTTTAGTCTGTTTTCCAGATCGAAGTATCAACAAATTATCCTATAAGCATGTCATAAAATCTGTGCCCCTTGGCACAGCCATCAAATAACCTGGTGACTAAGGACAACCATGTAAATCTCATGTGCCTCTTTCACTGGTATCGCTCAGGGGAGCCTTGAAGACTACCGAGCATTTGAGAAATGTTTCGTTGTCCACAGGTATAGGGTGCTTGATAAAGGTAAAGGAGGAATAGTATCATATGCGAAGGCACTGTTAGGGCGATGTTATCTGCAGTGCTTCACAGCTGCAGAAAAGCAATATGATGCCTGCGGTGGGGGCGAGCTCTCCCTTTGCCACAGTGTGTGCTGCTCCTCAGGAGCTTCCAGGTGACCCTGCCCAGCACAAGTGTGGGCAGAGGAAGCGAGGGCCAAACCACAGGGATTCTCACCAGCTCCTCCACCGGCAGCTAGCTCTCTGCCCCAAGAGGCATTTTCCATATGCACTGACAGACTAATGTAATTACTCTGAAGTAAGGACCATCAGGGACTTATATTTCTCTTTCTTCTGTACTGGTCAGGTTGTGGGGACCAGCTTTGGGATTCAACATTTTTGTGTTTTGTATATAGCAGAAACAAAACATTGACTTCAGTGTAAAATAGCCCCAACAATTAGGCTCTACTTGTACGTTATTGAGCCTGCAACTGTGATCTTGTTACTGAAAAAAATCTGCTCCAAATTTCAGTAGGATGTGAATCTAAAATTCGACGGGTCAAAAGGTAAAAATCAAAAAGACAAAAACAAATAAGCCTTCAATCAACTGATAGGGTTTTTTAAGCATCATAATAAACATAACACAGTGTACAAATGAATTTTAGAAATATTTTAGGGGCCTTGATGATGATGAGAATAGATGTTTTGGCAGAGGGCAAGAGGAGAATTCCAACTCTATGAATTCAGTTTACTAGAGCTCTGCAGTGTCAAACCCTTGATTTACAGCTTAGGATATATAGGGCTTAAGTGAACTTGTTGGGAACATGTATAGTGGAGAATAAGCTGTTTTATAAATCTATACGCTGTACAAGTATACTGTAATGCAGATCAAAACAATATTGATGCAAAGTACATTGATTGTCCCTGAGCCACTACCAGTTTTAATAATAGAATTGCTGCAGATGCATGTTTGAAGTGGCTTTGTTTAAAGCCCCTGTTTTATTTACAGCACAGATGAAAACTACTCAGCAGTAATAAGCTTTCCCTTCTCAACAGCGTGTATGTGTTTGTTGATGTTGGTTACCCCCAGGTTCCTGATTTTGAAAGCGACTTTGGCTTGATTCATTTAGCAATTTATGCACCATTTACATGCAGTTCCCCAAGTGTTATTTGAAGTAATTGAGTACATATTTTTATGATCTATAAAACAGTCCTTTAAATTTGTACACATGAGGAAACTCTTTATGATGAACCTAAGAGTAACCATCCAAGTATGAATAGCATCAAAAAATCAGGGGCAAAATTTTCCCACAGCGCTACAAGTGCTTAAAAATTCATAGTAATTCTTTCTTTATTGCAGTTACTTACCGTGCATTTGATACTTCTCATGTGTAACATTCTAAGTGTTTTATCAGCAAAAGTGGCTATTATTTTCCCTTCCCACCCACCCCTTTTCACATATGGCGAGAGCAGAAGTAGGGGAAGATTAGGCAATTTTCTGAAGTGGTGTAGAACGTCTGCCATGAAAATGGGAATAAAATTGCAAGAGAACAGTGTTGATCCCGCCTTTCCAGACACAAGACCCTAGCAAGAAGCCTACGTGCTGTGAAGGGGCATGTGGAGTGGTGCCACCGGGAAAGAACACGTTGGGAGTATAAAAGAAACAATTTCAATGGCTGCATGTATTCCCTGAAAGGGGAAATATAACCAAATAGTATTTTGAGAGGGCATGACCTGGCTGTATTAAAGGTCTGCCTATGACAAGGAAACAAAAGAAATTCTGTTTAAAAAAAAAAAAATAATAAATCGAACCCCATACTCTCATGAGCTTTTTCGGTTCAAATTTAAAGCCTTAGAGGTTGTCAATGGCTTTCATTAAATATCTGAATGGTTCTCTGCATTGCCATTTTCTGTACTTGTTTGACCCTTCTGAAGAATTTCCACCACTATGTAAATCTCATGGCTTCTTTGTGAATCATACCGATAAGTTTCTATGTGCTAGTCTTTTCTCTTTGCCTACTTTATTATTTTTTTTTAATTGCTTTCTTTGCAGTTATTTTATTAAGAAATATAAGTGTAATATTCTTTGGGAAGCAACTCATTATAAGTTTCCACTTCTTTACCAGTAAACTTTCATGCAAATAAAGTTGTATAGATGCATAAAGAAAAATGTGGGTGTGAATCCATATTCGATCCATTAAGAATCATTAAGAATCCATTATTGATTCTTTTCTTTTATTGCATTTTGTTTCCTCTGAAATATGGCTACCTGATGTTATAATAAAAAGGGACCCTTTCTAAAGTCTCTGTTTTTTCCTCCCGCAGAACCTCACTTTAATAACCTGGCAATGTTTTATGAAACTTGTTCATTTGTGTTTCTTGACAAAAAAACCTTATCCCTCCAATATATTTTATCAACCTTTCCATTTGCAAGACAACCTGGGCAGCTAATGTTGCATATATAGTCAAGAACTGGTTTAGGACCCAGGAGCTGATTTCTGTGCCAAATGTGCATGACATTACGAATGAAAACATTGAATATAAACTGAGTGAAGACCTGCCAGTATGGTTCCTACTCAGGGACTTGGTGCAGAAGCTTAGAAGAGGACTGCATTGATTAGTAGTCTTGTTGCCTTCAGGTGATCAGACGTGGATTATCAGGATGATATCAGGTGATCGGGATGCTTAAATCCGAATATTTATGTAATTCCTCAATGTACTTTTTCTTCATTAATCTGCTACATGTTCGTTTCCTTATAAAATGCAGGAAGGAACAACTCTTAAGAAATCCTTGCATCTTAGTTAGCATGTATGCTTCGCATTTTTATTTTTTGGTGAAATTTTAACATGTTAATTTTTAAAAAAGTTTCAGAACTCCACATGAAAAGAAAGAAAGATTTCTGACACTGAGATTTACAAAGTAGAACCCCACTGCATATCCAACATGAAATGAAAGCACAATAACTAAACTGAAGTCCAGTGCCAGATTAGCATTTCATGTTTGAAGTATATGACAGGTTTATTACCAAATTGCAAATTCAAGAAATTACTCAAGACCACAAAAGTTACTTAAGTGCATCATGGAGAGGATAATGTTTTGGAATCATGAATGAGTTACCTCCCTTACATTAATTAGGCAAGCCACATTTTCTTGATTATTAAAAGCATATGCAAATTACACAACTAACGTGAAATATTGACGTGTACGTTTGTGCACTTATCTCTGTCAGATGAGCATGGGGGATAACTTCAGCATTAAAAGGAACAATATTTCTCTATCCCGTGGCACGGTCTGCATTTGTGTTCATGTGTACATGCACATGTATATCCAGTGCTTGCGAACAGGCATATGGATAGATAAAAACCAAGCAAAACTCCCTCGGTAAGAAATACATCGACTGAGTGCTGGAGATAAAACAGTATCTCAACACCAATATCTTCAGTTAGGTAAGAATAGATTAGGAACATCTTAGTGGTTCTTAAATCCACTGATCTTGATAAACTGGATGATGAAATCTCAGAAATCTCTAAGATAACTACTTTATAAGTTAGCGGGTGGATGAGGTGACGGACAACTGGAATAGAGCAGATATACTATTAAGAAAAAAGAAAAAATAAGGCAAAAAGCGCAAGTATCTGTAGTTGCCTAGAATGTAAGAGGAAGAAGATTAACACCCAACATGTTTTTTGCAAGAATGAATAGAGCCATAATCATTCTGTTTATGCTATGGGATGCTGACAGGCCATGTGTGCAAGAAAAAGCAACAGATAAAAAAAAAATAAAATTCACTAGGGATTTTGTTGCTCATAACATTACTATAAGCAATTTGAGAATCCTGACCTGTTCTAATCTCCTATAAGGTTCTGTGTAAAACTGTCTGTAAAACTTCCCAGATAGCAGTTATCAACCTTGCACCATCAAAATGGGTGGAGCTTAGTGGGGTCTCTTCAGATTCCAGTGCTTTTCAATACTTTTCTTAATGGCATGACTGATGACATAAAGTATGATTCTCACAGGTGCAGCTGACACCATCCTAGGAAACCTGTCAGAATGTTCTGAGAGGTGCACTTCCAAAATTATCTTTACAAATTGGAGATGTGATCTAAAACGCACTTAGACTATTTCACCAGGTGCATGATACTACATTTCAGTAGAAATAACCAGCTGAACAAAAATGGGATGAAAAAGATACAAATGGATACAAATGTTGTAATAATGTTCTTACAGCTATATTTGGTTGTAGATTAAATATGAATTGTCAATGTTCTCCTGTTAAAAATATGATAAGCAGCATACAGTGATGAGTATAAAAGCGTATAACCTGCAAATCATGTGAATTAGTTACTGATCAGATCTGGTGTAAGTCATGCAGTTCTTCAGTCAATAATTTACAGTCTCATACTTCAGGTCTGCGTTTGTATGAGGAGCTAAGAATAGAGGGGTTTGCCTTTTGATATATTTCAGTATGTCAAGGCTGTTAACTTACTTTCTCTCACAGACACACACATAATAGGTATTTTTTTTCTTATTTGCAATGTTACCATGGCATGAAATTGCTTTATTTATTGAACTGCCTCATTTATTTTAGTTTTAAAAGAAGACTAAACAAGTTTGCTAATCGATAACAGTAGCTAGTTCAGACAAGGGTGCACCTGGAGAATTGTTTTAAAAGCCTGCTGTAAAGCTATTGAGAAGGGCTGGATTGTAAGCCCTCCACTTGCAAGACTACATACAGATTCTCATTCCATATCCGGAAAAGTTGTCGTGTGCAATTCAGTGGTCACAGATCAAGCTGTAAAGCTCAGATTGTCTACCTGAAATAGTCAGGAGTGGTATTCAAGTAGCGCAGTTTCTAATGA
Organism: Dromas ardeola; assembly: GCA_013398915.1. Taxonomy (NCBI): domain Eukaryota; kingdom Metazoa; phylum Chordata; class Aves; order Charadriiformes; family Dromadidae; genus Dromas; species Dromas ardeola. Next base: position 298,981 of record VYZM01002523.1, on the reverse strand, counting down.
ACAGAATTTGTAAGGGGACAAGGTTGATAAACTCCATTTCTTGTTAAAACATGCTGTTGTGTTCAATTTCAGTACTGTGACTAAATAGCATCATATTTGGTGAACATTTTGTCTACCTAGAACAAGAACAGAATCTCATTTTTAAAAATTAGTTTCATTTCAGATGTCCAGATTAATTTTTGGCTTTGTCTGTTTGGTGTGATTGATGCTGGAAAATTTTGTTACCAGGTATGTTTATTCCTTGGTATAGCCATGTTATTTTCTACTTGGCTTAGCTCAGTCAGTTGCAGCTGTATTGTAGCTTCTCAGAATTTGATTGCTGATACAGTTCCTATTCATATAGCGCCTGTGTATGGCCCAGGAGGAAAGGATATTGCATCTTTTAAGGACAAAACAGAAAATAATAGCTCTTGATCTTCTGTCTTCATCTCCCAGCACAGGAGTCTTCCTGTGGTGGCTGGCCTGGGCCATTGTTTTAAGACATAGCCATCAGGCCTTGAATTTGACTCATCACCACAAGGCCTTTGTTTGTTCCCCAACATCCAAATAGACTGGAAAACACATTTTATTTAAGTTTAAAAAAAAAAAAAGAAAAAGAAAAGAGATCTATCCTATCCAATTGTTCTACTTCAAGTGCCAATATCTCAGTCTCAAAACTGAAGTCTGAGAGTTGAATTAGTTGTACTAGGAGATCACAGCAGATGGTTGCTCAAGAGTGGTTTTTTGTGGGGGGTCATTTTAGGAAGAAAAAAAGAAGCAGGTTTCCTTCTTCTGGAAGCTTATTCAATCAAGGAACTATTGTTGAAATTAGGCAAAATGGACCCTAGTAATAGAAAACATGTGGCTCTGCTATAGGCAGATAATTGCTCTGAAAAGGATCGCAAAACTCAGTTGACTATTCCAAGTTCACGAAGTAATGATACTTGTGGAAAAAGAAGAGTTTAGAGCATCCTCCTTTAGTGCAGCAGTACATGCAATTGCTTTTCTTGAGGGTCCCTACAGCTGCAGGCTACTGTCCAGAGACACTAGTTACCCAGAGACTGTGCTTGATTATTTTTAGTTCTGGAGAGGATGTAATTATTCATCACTGTTCACAAGTGGTGAAAAAACCTCTGTCCCTTCACCTCTATTGGACCTCATTTGGCTACATAAACTGGGGAGAGCTTAGGCAGTGCCCCAACCCTGTATGCAGTTTATCAGCAGCTCTCATCGTGCCAGGCTGACCCCTGGTAAGGACAGGTGTGCAGCCTCCTGGATTTTGGACCCTTTCCACTGCAGAGCTAGAAGCATTGCAACTGTTTTGTCATCTGGTTGGGTACAGAAAACTGTCCCAGATTGATGATGACATTGAGTCCTACAAAACGTTTAGAAAACTATCATGGAGAAAACACGCTGGAAAAAAGATAGCTCATGACAGGAGCAAGCAGGCAGGAAGTCCAGTAGAGAGTTAATCTTCCCATTACCACTGCTTTCCATGGTTGCATTAGCTTAGTTCAAAAACTTCGCTTTGTAGACTTTTTGAGAGTCTTTTTCAGATCAGGCAAAAGCGGGAGTCATAAATGCACACAGTTATACACGTATTTATTGGGTGTATGAAAAGGTACAGGTTGACGTAAGCCATTTCTCTTGTGTAGGAGGCTTCACCTTCTGCATAGTTGCTCCCTCCTCAGCTTCACATGGTGTAGCTACTCCCAACCAACAGATCCCATAGCTCTACCTCTTTCACTAAAATGCAGTAGTGGGTCTTCTGCTGTGTGAGGAGCTGCAAGCACACTGAGGTTGCAAGTGCTGGTGCGTGAGGGCCAGGGACCAGACAACTGATGGTGTGCAGGTTATGAGAGCTGAATCAATAGCAGAAGACCTAAATGCAGCGCGGGCGGTGGCAACAGTACATGGCTCTTTACTGTTGCGTGTTTGAGAAACAGCACAGCTTCAGTGAATCCTCAGCAAACTCAGCTTTATCTTCCTGCATTTTGATGAAGTTGTAGAACAGCCTCTTTGCTAAACAAAGAACCAAGGTGTGCACAGACCTCAGCTAGGAGCAGAGTGACATTACTGAGGCGTGCTAGATGCAAATCGTGCCACCTGCTATCTCCGCAATCCCTGAAACATCTAGCAGCAGACATGCTGGCATGCATAAACCTCAGATATAGGAGTGCCAGACTTATATCAGAACAGAAATAATTCTGTTGACCTGAAGCTGAACCCTTTATCTGTGCTGGTTCAAGACAGCATCTGTACCTAAAGGCAGCACCAGGTAAAAATACCATGGGTGCTGTCAAGGCAGACAGCAATAAGTCATTTTCCCTTTCGGACTGGAGGGAGGGGTATCAGCTTGGGCTGTGATTTCTTGAGAAGCAGCAGCCTGCTGCCATTGCTGCTGCAAAGTGCGACAGATAATAGCATTTTCTAGAACAGGATGCTAGTTTTCACTGATTCCCATCCTCCTGGAGTTAAAGAAGGGTGTTTAGCCAGCCCTGCATTGACTGGCGCTCATCCGTATTTCTAGCGTACTGCTCTGTATGTATTTGGAACGTGTCTTCAGTGAAGCTGGGACCATCGCCTCCAACAGGCACACATACTGCACATCAGAGACTGAGAAGAAGCTTTCACAGCTTTCACTTATCTCAGTGAGTAATTGTTGACTTCTTAAGAAATGCATCCAGTGTGACATCCTTTCTCTCGGTAGAGGCCCAGGATGTGGGTGAAAGTTGAAGGGATTTTAATTCACTGAATTCTTTTCATGACAGGGAGAGAACTGAAAGAATTTGAGTGAAAAGTACATACTGTCTGTGCTTTGCTTTAATATTTCACTTTGGATACAGGAAAGAGTTAAAAGATTGGGACGTTTCATTTTTTCAGAATGAAGCCTCAACTCTTCTTCTCCACCAAGATACAATTTGAAAATTCTTGCTTTCTCTCTGAGCTTAGGCAAATACTTGTTGGTACTAGAAATGAAACAAAACCTCCCCGTTCATTCAGTTAGAATTACTAACAATCTTTATGATCTCCAGCGGCAGGGCAAATTAGCTTTCTAAAGTGTTTCAAAACGTAAAAAGTGTGTTGCAAATTCTCTGAAGGTTGGATACCCATCTTACTGCTTTCCTGTTGCTGGGCTGCTTGCCTCACTAACACTAGTGCTGTCCTTCGGCAGGCACCCAGTTGCCTGGCTCCATGTAGAGCATGTGAATCTCCGGGACATGGCAGGAATTTTCCACTGCCTTCATTCTAGGACGGCCATGCCTCTACACACTAAGTGCCCACAGAATAGACAGGTACTTCAAAAAAATCGTTATGATAATGTGGAAACAAAATTAATTATAAACCCAAAGTATACTATTTAGGTTTTTGGAAATAGAGGTTCATAAAGACATGAGTGACTAAAGGGAAAAAAAATCAAACTTAATGTAATTAGAGTTTATCTAATGATGAACTCTTCACTTTTATTGGCTAGTTTGCTGCACTTAGTGAGGGGAACTGGCCAACTAAATTGCAGAGTGGAATTAAGAGGCGGCAGCAGCCAGCACAAGGAATGTGACCGTCTCTTGGAAGTGGCAATGCCCATTTAGTAGAGCAGGTGTAACTTCTTCTGTGCTTGACAAAACTACTAGCAAGCCATTAAGCCACTGAGAGGAAAAATGCTTTTATCACAGGTAAGGCAATATAAATATTTTCAGATGAAGTTTTTCATGCACTGGAGCTAATAATTCACGTAAGAATTTAAGTCAACAGCTCATCATGACAGCAAATATTAATGAGGTCAATGCATGTGGCTCATTTCTGGCTTCTGAGTGTGATAAGAGTGGGACCTTTAACTTTATTTAAGCCCCCTTAAAGTTGGTCTGTTGATTTTCTGACCATAGCACAAGGGTTGATGTAGATTCCTCTGTTGCCAAGGGCTTAATGACGCCTACAAGATGCTGACTGGCATTTAGTGAGTCATGAAAAGAATTTCCTACTTGCTCTCCTCTGAGTCCAGGTCTCCAAGCACCTTAAATCAGTGTGATACCTCTGCATAAAATAATCATGGCAATGCAAAAAGAGGCATGTTGTATTTGCTGGCCTTTAGAAATGGGTAAATAGCTTTATCTGACTGTGCACATGCTCCAGATGGACAGCCTTAAAGTGCTCGGATTATGCCGTTGAAAGTCAAGCACTGAGAATGAGTAGCAAAATTGTATGGTTTACAAGACATAGCTTCATTTATTATTTACATGATTAATTAGGAGTAGTCAGGATTTAAATGTAAGTTTCTTTCTCATGCTATCTCAAAAAAATATTGCTTGATAGGATGCTTGTTTACTGGAGCTGTCTTGGCTTTGATTAAAAAATTGACGTCTGAACTAAGAATAGAACATATATTTTGCTATGTGCCACATACAAAAATAATAATAAAAAAGTGTTCTTTCCTTATAGTTAAACTAATCTCATCTTTCCTGGTTTCTAATTGTATGAAATAGTTTTATAGTTAAAAGAGAATTTGCATAATGCTTTTAAAAGTCTTAATAGCTATAATAATTTTAATCCACTATGGAGTGTTTATAATATATAGTAAGCTGAAGCATTTAATTGTGTAAAAAGGAATATTAAGGCAGATCTAATCAAAAGCGTAATGAAAATATTAAGTATGATGGGTTTTGTTATTTTTCCCTAATTGTATCTGGACGTCCAATTTTATTCCTTTTTCAAGGCACGAATGACCATGAAAAATGAGGCTAAATCTTCACTATCAGAGATACACTCAAATAAGCTCTATGCAGGTGTTTTATTTAGTGTCCTTTCTGGGATTGCAGCAGTTGGCTACGCTGAGATCTGATCCTGCCCCTAGTCAATCAATTAATGTTTTGCCATTCACGTTACTGCAGCTAGGGTTCAGGGCTTCTGTTATGATTGGTGGGTTTTATTTATTTACTGGAATTTGAAAGACAAAAAACATGAGTCATTATCTTTAGTGTGCTATTTAGTCAAGGATCAATCTCATCAAGAGGTGCAGCAGATCTGACATAAAGAACCTGCAGCTGTCCCAGAACAAAACACGCATTGCACATAATAACAGTCCCACACAGCTTTCCTCCCTCAAGTGTCCAGGCAAGACACCATAGCATACAATCAATGCAAATCTCCTAGCAGAATGTAATCTACCCATTTTTCAAGGATTTGAGGCAATTAATCTTTTCAAACAGGCATTTTTTTTCTTTTTTCTAATGATGATTTGAACGGGGAGTGTCTTTTCTTTGGTAACCGTAGAGAATTTTATGACGACTTTGTCAGGAAAGCATCACTTTGGTTCAGTCTTGCCGTCTTTGCAAGATTAGGTAAAACCTCGTAACTACACAATGAAACCAGCAAGATGGCAAGGAAGAACAGGAAAATTTCTACCTGGCACAAGTGATGCCATATGTTTGTGCTGAGTCAGCGTAGGAAAATTCTGCTCTGCTGTCTTTGTTTTCAACTAATACAAATGGAGAATAGAATTTCCATTTTATCAGGAAGTTTAATGTGTAAAAAAAATGTTCTGGATTGGAACAGAAAATTGCTATTTGGCATTTCACATAAAAAATTCTGAGATATATATATATTTTTGAATTTAAGAGTCAAATTCTTCATTTTAATGTGCTTAATTGTATTTTTTTCCTTAATATTTTCACCACATTGAGGGATAAAATATATATCATATCCAAAAATTAATAGAAGGAATATTAGCTGGATTAAATCTGATTTTGATGCAAAAATAATTTTTTCATTAAATATTTCTTTTTTTTTAATAGAAGACTGTGAAAATAGCCTCACATTTTTTCACATGAAGGGAACAGCTTTTAATTTTAAACAAATGGTTTATCTTTACTCTTTTGAACAACGTTGTATCTTGCTTCTTATTGTCATTGTGCTGATTAATTGTCTTCATATTTTCATACAAATCGATGCATATTGTTAAGGTTTTCTATTAATCCATTGTACAAATTCAGAATCTACATCTCCACAACTTTTCCCCTGGCTCTGTTCATAAGGAAAGATTAATACACATGTATGGGTTTGGTTTTTTTAAATTATATGCTCTTTAATATGAAAATTATATGATATATGTTCTGCAGCTAGAATCTGCTAGGTTTCACCTGGGCAATAATATATGTAATTACGGGATGATGGTCTTGTCTTTTATCATTGAAGGCAAGGCAGAAGTTTTTTTTAGAGACAATGATGATGTGTTTTATAGCATTTGGTATCAGTAAGTCCCTTAAGGGCTGAACATAAATGCAAATCAATTAGGAGCTTCATTGCGTATTTGCAATTTATGAGCTAGTCCAGTTTCACCTACCAGCAGGAATACCATAAGGAAAGTAATTCTCTATTAGATCCCTGACACTCGCTTTGGGACTGCAAGAAAAAAATAATACCCAGGCATAACAGAGTTCCTGTTTGCTCCAGACACTTGAGATTTGTCCTGTTTATGAATGTCAAGGCGAAGTACCATTCTGGGTTTCTTCCTTCTCCCCCTCTCTTGCCATTCTCACTGTGCATTTTTGGAAAGTAGAGTAGATGGGTTCCTGAATACACACGTGCTACAGAACTTCTGTTTAGAAAGCTGTTTATTGTAACATCTCTTTATCTCAGTTATCTGATGAAATTTAATCAACTTACGTACTTAATACTATACTGTAGCATATAGCTCAACATGAATTTTTTATAGTAACTCCTATCTTCCGTAGTGACTCAGATGCTTTGCCCCGGGGTGTAAAAAGGATGTTTCTCTGTGCCTTCACAGTATAAACAGTCTTGCATATGCTTTGCAGTGGCATTGATGCAAGTGAACACATTCAGTGATGCTTTTCTGTCCCTATGGCATTCAGTTCCCTGCTTGTGTGCTGCTGCCTTGTTTTTGTAGGCAGAATCATCTGAGCTTGCAAATCTTTTCATCATTTTGTATTGCACTGATGTCATTGTTCAGCAAAGAAAGTTTGGTCTTGGAACATAGAGGAGCTGAGGTACAAGTGAGGATTCCCAAAGTCAAACTGAGGTTGCTTGCGTGAAGGAAATTAAAACAGCAGCAACCCCTACTAGGAATAGCTTTGTAGAATCAGGTCTTACAACCTGGGTGCTTGGGATTCGAGTATTTTATTGAGGTTATGGAGGAGAAGTTTTTGAGACATCTCTGATGATTTTCTGCCTTAACTAACTTTGTACTGTATGGCACTCTTTCTTTATTTACTTATTTATTTATTTACAGGAGCTGTTTTCCTGCATGCCCATGTGTTTGGCCTTTGAAATACTTACACCAAGAAGCTGTAACTTGTAAGTCAGTCAACCTGTAACAAGCTGCTGTTTTCTGGGTTTTCCAGCTGATACAGACCTACTTTGTTTCCTTTCCCGTATATATTTTTTTAAAAGAAAGTGCGTTCTTGTAGAAATCTCAACCTGAAATTATTCATCTTTACTGTTACGTTCAACTGTTAGATATTCCCAAGGATTTTAATAAACATACTTCTGCCTGGAGGGTAGCCGTATCTAGGTGGAAAGGCGTTTTCAGGTTATAAGACCTTTTTAGATTGTTTCTTTGAAGACAGGTAACTCAGAAGTAGCTTATCTTTTGTTTCTTCAGCCTGCAGCAAGAAAAACAAGTGCCTTTAGATTTGCTTTAGACATAACATAGTTAGAAGCATTTGAAAACTGCACGCTGAAAATCCTCTCTTTCTGGCTTTCCATTGAATGCTAACAGTGTGCCAGTGCATGGTGCTCCAGATACATGCAAATGTATGTGCACCTGTCTGCAGTGGAGCTCTTCACATTGATAGAAATGTTGCTGTTTACTTCAGTGATTGCCCATTGAAATAATGATAGTACATTTATATTTAGATAGTAGCATCTATTTCAAATGATCCTGAAGGACCTTATTATCGTAAGACTTTCTGTCAGTCATGAGGAATCCCTAGGGATTTCAGTGCATCATGTTGTTTGGATTTTATCACAGGAATGGGGATATGGAGATTTGGGGAATGATCTGTTGAGGCAATTTGCGATCTTCGTTGCTGTAAATGGAAAAATTTTTGCCAATTGTTGAACTTAAACACACTTTTATTAACATGAGGCAACTTCCAACCAAAGTGGATGACAAGACGGGTGAAAAATGGTCTGGACCAGGGACTGAAAGGGCAGTGATCAGTGGTGCAAAGTCCACCTGGTGGCAGATTATCAGTGGCATGCTTCAGGGATTCATATGGTGGCCAGGACTACATCACATCTTTATTAACAACCTAGATAACAGGATGGAGTATCCCAGCAGATTTTTCAGGTGATACCAGATTGTGGGAAGTCTGTACAATGGAAAGCAGGTCTGCTTTTCAAAAGTGCCTGAACAAGATGAAAAAGTGGGCTGACAGGAACCTCATGGATTACAACAGGGCCAAGTACAAAGTCCTGTAGATGGGATGAGGAACCCCATATGCAGACCAGGTGGAGGGACAAACAGCTGGAAAGAAGCTTGGAAGAAAAAAACATGGGGATCCTTTTGGAAAGCAAGTTGAAGTGGAATCATCAGTGCGGCCTTGCAGCAGAGAAGGCCAGTGGCATTCTGGGCTGTATTAGGAGGCCGAGGGAGATCCTCTGCTGAGCACTGGATCCACTGCTGGGCTCACCAGTACAAGACAGACAGGAACATACTGGAGCAAGGCTTGTGTAGAGCCACTGAGATAGTGGGAGACTGCAGTGTGAGGTTTATGAGGAGAGGCTATGAGCTGGGGTTCTTCAGCCTTGAGAAAATGAAGAGGGATCTTATTTCTGTCTACAGCTACCTAATGGGATTGTGTGGAGGAGCTGGAGCCTGACTTTTCTCAGAGGAAATCGGTGGAAGGATTGGAGGCAATGGGGAAAGTTTCTGATCATTGCAATGAGTTCTCCAAAATAATCAAACACGCATACACTTTAGATCCATAAATGCCTTCCAGAAGTTCTATTTTGAAGGAATTTGGGACTATATGTATCTAAGGAAACTAGTGCTTTCTCAGCAAGTAAAGTTGAAACTGCATTAATATCACATACATAAAGATGTATGCCAAATGAAGGAGTTTTTAAAGTATTTTACATACGTACATCTAAAGTGTATAATTTTATTTAAATACCTTAAGTACAATTATTCTGCATTTAGAAATTACTGTGTTCTTTTTGTGTATTGAATGTTCTTCTATTTTAATTTAAAGCTTGCTAATCTAAACCATTAGAATCCTTTTCACTGTCAAGTAATCATTTCTAAATATTTTTTCTAGAATGTAGATGAATTTTTTAGCAAACCCAGTTCTAGGCTTATCTAGCTGTATATGTTCACATGCCAAATGAGTGGAGAAGAAAATATAAAATTATGGTTTTAAAGACAATTCAAATTTTTTCCTACCTCATGCAAATGGAAATCTTTGGTATAAAAGTGTGCACAAGATTATAAAGAGGGGGAAGAGAGGAGCAAATTCTGGAATTACAGCTGTTATCTAATGGCAGCAATTATTAAAGAGCTTTCCAGAGCGTTGCCCTTTTAATGTTGCACAACAGCATCCTCCAGATCCAGCTAATATTTTTTAGTCTCATTTGCTTTTTAAAAAGGATTCAAATGTTAAAAGTTGCAATAAATACTTTTAAAGTATGGCTGTATTAGCAGTAGAGCTGCAGGGCAGTTACTGCACCCGATAGATGTTTGCCCTAACTCACAAGTATCCCTGGAGAGGAGAGTGAGGGCGGGTGCAATGCTGGCGCCCTTCTGCATTGCCTCTAAAGGGCCCTGGACAAAGGCAAGATCTTCCACAGTGTTGATGGAGGTTTGGATGTGTTGTACTGGTGGAGAAGGAAATCCATAAGCATAGGCTGTGGTTTTATTTTGGAGATGCTCTGTCCTTTCACAGCCAGGCCTCATGGCTCTGTGCCGTATATACCAGGGTCCATCCTGCCTCAATGAGAGTAAGGTCTGAAGAAAGCAAGGTTGAGGTAAATAAGGCACATTCGTCTTACATATCCTAAGCGTGCCTCTTCCATGATGGGCAGAAGAGCACAGGGTGCCTAAGTTAATAAAGCAGTGATAAAATCTTACAGTGAATGTTACACAAGAAGATTACTGGGTGCTTTGCGGTATTCTGCTTCAAATAATTTTCAGAGGGAAAATGCCATTTCATTGTACTTCAGAGACCAGTTCCCTCTTAGCACATTTTGTCCTTTTGTATTAAATTGCAGCAGTACTTTTTCTGGCTACTTTTTTCCTATATTAGGCCTTCTTTTGGAAATGGCAATATTTCTAGAGAAAATACATGTTTTATTCCTGCACCAGCTTCCAATCTCCAAGGAACAGAGCACATCTAGACTTTTGGTAGCACAAAGTAATGATTTCTTAGAGACTTATTAACAGAGATGAGTGAAAACTGCAAAATATATCAATAAACAGTTGACAAGTGTAAAAATGAGTGGTTTAGCTGCTCCTTTACCTCTATTCTTCTAGCTTTTGGCAAACAACAACTTACCATTATCTCTGCAGAAGAAACAGAAATATGCTTGGTGCTCAATGACATTATGTTCTCCTCTAAGCTGTGCCTCTGAAAGAGTATTTTAAATTACCAGCTTTGAGTGCTTATACCAAAAGTGGTTTGGATGGGATACCACCGGACGGAAAGTGTTGGGTTCCTTAAAATTTCTTCAAGATTTCTGAATGGGAACCCCTTAAAAAAATTAGAACAAACATCTTTCTGCTTTCTTTGCACCTTGGACGGTGATATCATGAGGCACATAAACAATACTGAAAGAAAATTAAATTTAAAATAATGAATATAATAGTAGCCTATTTAAAAAAAAAAAATGCCGCCAGGAAAGCGTGTAAGTGCCCAGAAAAAAAACCCAAACAAACCCTCACACAATATTTATCACCTTTCCTTACTATGTTTAGATAGATAGTTCCTTTTAAGTACCTTCCTTTTTGTAGCAAAACCAGAGATTCATTGGCTTATTTTAGGTCTCTCTCATGAATTCATTCATTCATTCAAAGAACGAAAACTACTCTGTGATTCTCACACCACTCAGATACCACTAAAATTGTCTTCAGATACCACGAATATTTATCCTGCTCCCATAAGAGGTTAGTGAGGAAGCCATTAACATGCAGTAGCAAAAAAAGCACCCATTACATGTTTATGCCTTCAACATTTGTCTGGCAAAGGACCTCCTGGCATAGACTGTAATCTTCTGGTGTGGAAGCGCGCATGCTCTTGCATCATCTTGGCGCTTCCAAGAGTGATTTCCAATGGCTTTTCATTCCACCAAGAGATGGGGCAGTCTTTTCCTACTGTGTTCGACTTGTAGGGGAGGAACGTCAGGCTAACTGTTGAGGCATCAGGCAAACTGAGTCTTCAGGAGTGTAATGCTGTTGTAGCTAAGAACGCCTACCANGAACGCCTACCGTTGCTTTAGCATGTTGGACCATGGTGTACCAACTTAACGATAAATGAACCCCTGAGACCTCATAAACTGTGGAGAAAGGGTTTGACCTGTGTAGTAGATGGTAAGCCTTCAAGAAGAAACTGTATACCAAAGAAAAAGGTTAACATAAGTGACACTTTTTGTATAAATAGTCAATACTAAATGTGTGCCTTAATGTGTGTTAAAAAGGAACTATATCGCCCATTTTGCAGCAGCCCTCATCACTCGTGCTTAGTGAAACCCTCCCATGTAGTTTTGTCTTTCTCTATAGATCTCTTCGGGCATTTTGTCACAGCTGAGCACTAATACTTTGCTCTTCGG